>JAOTQR010096346.1:0-30506 GCA_025774065.1 Solanum ossicruentum | reverse complement strand
ATTCCAATGTAATGACCTTCAGGTCAATTTTATATTACCTCCTCGGTTAGAGCTTTTCTATAACGACTTCAAATTATGTATGATTTGTTGGCGTTGATAGTTTAGTTGTCTGGTCATTCATTAGGATTTCATGCAGTTGTCGTACTTTAAGACCTTTATAACTTGAAAATTAATTTTGATAAAAAATGCACAACAATCTTAGAATAGAATTCTGATAATTTCATTAACTCTGAAATGACTATTTTAGGCTTGAAGCATGATTGGCTCAAGTTTTGAGGTTCTTGATTCAAATTTAAGACATTTAGCATTTTAGCTTTCATTTTAGCTGCATATGAAGCTGTGGTATATCACACATGGAGGGCCAGGAATGCAAAAATTTTCAGGAAGATTAGACCAGATGAAACAATGGTGATTGAACAGGTGAAGAAGGAACTGCAGGAAAGGGTTCTAGGAGCAAGCGACACAAAAAAAGAGCAAAGATATATAGCACTTATTCAGAGAATTTATAATTAAGTGAGGCTGTGAGTGGTGTGAATTAAAGTTAGTATGTTGGTGTCTAATACAGTCACATAAAAATTGATGTAACAGTTATTTCTTTTGATAGTATGACAATATTTCACCTTTTATTGCAATAAATAAATAAATGATAATAATTGGTCCAGGTTTGACTTCAGTCAACTTTTTTTGAAATCATGTCCCAACAAAAATTTTGTCAACACTATTAGTTTCAGAACATCGAGTTTGGAATAGAAAAATCTTTCTTTCGGTTCTTGAAGACGCTGGGCTAATTTTCGAGCCCTTGATAGATTTGGCTAAAAATGACCTTGAGAGTGGGACCCACTCTTTGTTGAAACAATCTTGTATGAAAATTTTGACTGCATCATTAAGTTCAAAAAGTTTAATTTTATCAGGTAGCATAATTCATTTGTGCGCATGGAGTTCTAAATGAGCCAGAGCATCCAGTTGGAGAGTCAAAATTTGCCAAAAATTTGATATCTGAGTTGACACTGGTGCAAGCCCATTTACCCTTAGTGTTTCGGGCCCCATTGTCACCAAATGAAGACTAGCCCCTTTATTCTAAGCAATCCTGAAACGGGCTCTGTGTTCGCGGAGATTTATTCGGCTCTTTTCCGTGATGATGATAGTCATTTTCATTTGATATTTTATTTAAAATACAGATACGACTAGTTTTATCAAAAATTTTCAAAAGACGATTTCTCTCTAGTTTCAAATCCAAATTTTGTGATTCAATGCTCTAAAATTGTGAGATTTTTCTATGAAAATGTAGTGGTGTGGTTAAAAATGTTGCGGAGACATCGCTAGAGGTATATTTTGAGAAATAGCTTCTATCCAAAGTGTGCTTCTTAGATTAATTTGAAAAATTTAATTGCATGACCGATTTTCAATGTTTTCGAGCCCCAAATTATGTTTCATTTTAGGACACAACTTGGGGAACTATTTAGAACCTTTTTGCAAAGTCAATTATGAAATTCTCAATGCAGGTTCCACTCTCATGTTAGAATCTAAAATTAGTCTGTCCCCAGATTTTGTGGTGCTGTAGTAAAAACTTGAGCCTTAATCCTCCCATCACTTTGTCTCCATGTCACAACCCAAGCCTAGATGTGACATGGTGAATGGGAACCCAAAGGGGCCCCAAACAAGCCTCTTAGCATGTCATTCACGCATCCTTAGTTGCGGAAGTCAAATAAGATAACGAACAAATAATAATAGAGCATAAGGGAAGCGGGACTAAGAGAATTTTTCATAATAACGTAGACATAAAGGAGTCAAGCTCAACTCATAATATCTATATCCAACAATACCTCTACTTTAAATGGAGCGGGAGCCAAAACATATCTCGGGCTCACCATCAAAATAGTATTCAAAACTATAAAAGTTTTATCTAAAGCATGAAAGTAAAGTGGAATGCCATCCCCGGAGTAGAGGACTCACCAAAGTAGCCTTCAAGAAATCCGTCTAGCCACATAGAGGAGGAGGATCAATAGGAGTTCTGATCCCTACATGGTGATATCATGTAGGAATAGAGTATGTGTTAGTACTTGGAATGTACTAAGTATGCAGGGTGCAATGCAACAAGGATCATAAGCCATAATAATCAAGATGTGTAATCATAATCGTTAGACATGAGCTCAATATGACATGTATAATAAATACTTAGGATAAAACATATGGGAAAATAATCATACTTGTGTAACTTGTATAACACAATAAAGTAGCATAAGTAACTCATCCAAATACCTTGTACTAGAGGGTAAAGAATACAATTTAGGTCATAAACCTTTTAGTAGGTATTGGGTAGTACATGAGGGTGAGGAATACAACTTAGTTCATAACCCCTTCATGTAGGCACTAGACAGTGCATAGTTAAATCGTGCATGAGGGTGTGACATACAACTTAGTTCATGACTCCTTCATGTAGACATTTGCCTTGTACTAGAGGGTGAGGAATACAACTTAGTTCATAACCCCTTTTAGTACGCTTCACAATTCACATGAGGATAAAACATAACATAATAGCTCAAAAATTCACTTGTAGAATACATAAACTTTTCTTGAGTTTAATACATTCTTAGGAGCCCATAACTAATCATAAAAACACTTGTCTTGCAAATTATATAATAACCTTTCATCAACATAAGATTTATAGTCATGCAAACTTAATCAAACATGGTGGGTATGCATACACATGTTTAAAATCATGCAATTTAGGAATGTAAGACAAGAAGGAGTAAAATCAATTTATTTTAAAGTCATTCAAATCAACCAATCAATGTTGTAGTAAAACCCCCTATTTGGGTATCATAAAATCCATCTCAAAAGTTCCCAATCTTCAATAATTTTCATAATTCATATCATGCATAGCTTCAATAGATAAAAATCAATTCATGAAATGAGCTTTCAATAGGTATTCATACATATCTAATCAATACTTGAAGAATCCAAACTCCAATCATACTTACAATGCTTAATAAAGTTTACCCATAAAGTATTCAACCTTAATATCATGAAATTTGAAAAAGAGGGAAGGTTTGACTTCATGGGAGTTTTGAAGAAAACTTGAGGAAGACTTGAGACTTTCTTGAAGAAAACTTGAGGAAGACTTGAAGCTTGGATTGGGTCCTTGAATTCCAAAATTAGTTTTTGAGATTCTTGAATTTTAATGGGGTATTGAATGATGCTTTGTAGAGGATTTGAGAAGGTTTTTGAGAGTTTTGAAGTTGAAAAATGACTAAGGAAGGAGGATTTCATGTTTAAATGGGCATTGGGTTATTATCCAAATGCCCTTGGATGAAACTGAAAAAATACAGAAAAAATTACACTGAGCAGCTCCCAGGGCGCGACACGGCTCTGTCGTGAGTCATCACTATTTCTGCTCGCTGTTTCAAATATTAATTTTTTCTACAGGACTTCTAAAAATCGATGGTCACCTTTTTCCTACACAATATTCCCCCTGAACAAGAATATGAAGTCAGATTTTTGAAATCATGCACAAATTTTGAGATATTCAAGAAATACACTTATAAGGCATTCTGAAGCACATGAGGGGTGTTACAATATCTAACCCTTGGGAACATTTGACCCCAAATGTCAAGGAAACATACGTAAGAGTAGTAGTTATGGAACTTCCAGCCCGACATGAATGCAACAAATGCACTTAAACATCATTTTCAGAAAAGGTTTCAAACATATGCATAAAAAATCATCAAGTCTTGTCACCATGAACATTTATGCACGCAAAAATAATGTAAGGCTGAAACTTAGGACTTAAAATCATAAATAGGACTTAATTTGTTACTTTAGGCTTCAATAGAATGAAAGAGATGCAGATATCGCTTCTTCATGTCCGCTTCGACTTCCCAAGTGGCACTTTCAACTTGTTTATTCCTCCAAAAGACTTTGACGGATGCCACATCCTTGTTTCTTAACAATTTTACTTGTCTATACAATATTTCTACCGGTATTTCCTCATAGGTCAAGTTATCCTCCACAACACCCACAACTTCTAAGGGCACAATTGTACTTTGATCACCAACATACTTTCTCAACATGGACACATGGAAGACGAATGAACCATACTTATATCAGTAGGTAACTCCAACTCATAGGCAACCTTGCCAATTCTCCTCAAAATTCTATTGGTTCCATAAACCTTGAGCTCAATTCCTTTTCTTGCCAAAATGGACAACATCCTCCATAGTGAGACCTTCAAATACATTTAATCACCAATATTAAACTCAAGGTCTCTCCTTCTCACACCGGAGCAGGATTTTTGTCTACTTTGAGCCATTTTCAATCTCTCTTTTATCAACCTCACCTTCTCCAAACCTTCCATAACCAAATCCGGGTCTGACAAAGCCATTTCTTCCATATCAAACCACCCAGCTGAGGATCTACAACGCCTACCATACAAGGCTTTAAAGGGAGCCATGGAAATACTAGAGTGATAGCTATTATTGTAAGCAGACTCAATGAGTGGAAAATGTTCATCCCAATTACCTTTGAACTCCAAAACACACGCCCTAAGCATGTCCGTAAGAGTTTGAATTGTTCTTTCGACTTGACCATCCGTTTTAGGATGAAAAGCCGTGCTAAGCTTGACTTTGGTACTAAGACCCTTTTGGAAGGATCTCAGAAAATGAGAAGTGAATTGAGCACCCCGATTCAAAATGATAGACAATGGTACCCCATGCAACTTAACCAACTCATGAATATATAGCTTGGCATAATCTTCGGCACCATAAGTTGTTTTAACCGGTAGAAAGTGAGGTAACTTTGTCATTCTATCAACAATAAGCCAAATGGAATCAAAGTGCTTTCTAGTCTTTGGCAAACCAATCATAAAATCCATGTTGATCTCTTCCCACTTCCAAGTAGGAATTTCTATGTCTTGGGCTAGGCCACTCGACCTTTGATGTTTGGCTTTTACTTGTTGGCAGTTGTGACAATAGACTACAAACTTGGCAATATCCCTTTTCATACCACCCCATCAATATACCTCCTTTAAGTCTCCATACAATTTTGTGGAATCGGGGTGAATGAATCAGGACAAATTATGTGCCTCACTCAAAATCAAATCCCTTGCCTCACTCAAAATTAAATCCCTTAACCCATCAACATTAGGCACACATAGCCTACCTTGGTACCTGAGGACACCATCTCCCCCTTGGGAGAAAACCTCTACTTTACCACCTTCACCAAAGCTTTCTATTCTGATCAAGGTGGGATTAAGGTCTTGTTTGGACTTGACCTCTTCAATTAAAGAAGATTTAGAGCTGTCAATAACTACCACACCTCTATTTTCAACTTCATTAAACCTAATACCTAATCTAGCTAACAAATGAACTTCTCTAGCCACCTCCTTATTACCATCATCAATATGAGCTACACTTCCCATGGACACTCTACTTAGAGCATCGACCACAACATTAGCTTTGCCCGGGTGATAGTGCACACTCATGTTATAATCCTTCAGGAGTTCTAACCACCTTCTTTATCTCAAATTAAGATCCCTTTGTGTGAACACTTATTGGAGACTCTTATGATAAGTGAACACATCTACATGAACCCTATACAAATAGTGATGCCATATTTTCAAAGCAAATACCACGATCGCTAATTCAAGATCATGGGTAGGATGATTAAACTCATGCACTTTTAGTTGCCGAGAAGCATATGCTATGACCTTGCCATTTTGCATCAATACACACCCCAAACTAATCCTTGAAGCATCAAAATAAACCACAAACCCTTCTAGCCCTTCCGGTAAAGCCAAAATTGGAGCGGAGATAAGCTTGCCTTTCAAAGTTGAAAAATTTCTTTCACATTCATTTGTCCAAACAAATTTTGCCTTTTTTTCTATCAATTTTGTCAAAGGGGAAGCAATTGAAGAGAAACCATTCGCAAACCTCTAGTAGTACCTTGCTAAGCCCAAGAAACTCCTAATATCCGTTGGAGTCAAGGGACTAGGCCAATTCTTTATTATTTCCATGTTTTTAGGGTCCACTTTAATTCCATCACCCGACATCCTATGCCCCAGAAATGCAACCTCCTTTAACCAAAAATCACATTTATCAAATTCTGCAAACAACATCTCATCCCTCAAAATTTGCAACACCACCCTCAAATGATTCACATGCTCTTCTTTACTTTGAGAATAAATTAATATGTCATCTATGAAGACTATCACAAACATGTCAAGGTAGGATTTAAAGGCCCTATTCATGAGTCCATAAATACTGTCGATGCATTAGTCAAGCCAAAGGATATCACCACAAAATTAAAATGCCCATACCTTGTCTGAAAGACCATCTTGGGAATGTCACACTCTCTCACCCTCACTTGGTGGTACCCGGACCAAAGATCAATCTTCGAAAAGTGACTAACCCCTTGTAGTTGATCAAATAGGTCATCTATCTTTGGTAGGGGATACTTGTTCTTTATGGTGAGCTTATTGAGTTACCACTACTTGATGCACATTCTATATGAACCATCTTTCTTACAAAAAACACCGGTGCACCCCAAGGTAACTTGCTAGGCCTTATGAAACCCTTCTCCAACAAATCCTTCAATTGGTCCTTTAACTTCTTTAACTCTGTCGGGGCCAAACAATAAGGGGGAATGGAAATGGATTAAGTATCGAGGAGAAGGTCTATACCAAAATCTACATACCTTTTGGGAGGAACATAGGGAAGCTCATTGGGAAAGACATCAAGAAACTCATACACCACCGAAACTGACTCCATAGAAAGGAATTTAGACTTAACATCTCTAACCCTTACAAGATGGTAAATGCAACCCTTAGAAATCAATTTCTGGGCCTTAAGACAAGAAATGAACCTGCCCTTGACAACCAAATTACTCCATTCAAAGGTGAGTTCATTAGGAATTTGGAACTTAACCTTAAGAGTTCTACAATCGCTGGAAGCATGATATGCATGTAACCAATCCATCCCAAGAATAATGTCAAAATCCACTATGTCAAGTTCAATAAAATCACAAGACAAGACTTTATACAATATAGACACGGGATAACCCCTATAGACCTTCCTAGAAATAATAGACTCACCAATGGGGTAGACACCTCATAGGGTTCACACAACAATTCAGAACACACAAGAAGCTTATTGGCAACAAAAGGAGTAGTGAAACAAAGAGTGACACCCAAATCTAATAAAACATACACAACATAATAAAAAAATCTTTAACATACCGGTTACAACATTGGGCACCTCATCCACTCCTTGTGAAACGCCCCCAAAAAAGTGCTTTGAAAATGCCCATAATCGTAATTTCAATATATTTCAAAATTCGTGCATGATATTGAAAATTCAACTTCATATTATTGATCAGGAGGCAAAATTGAGTGGGAGATGGGTATAACCTGAATTCTAGAAGACCCATAGCAAAAAATGGTTTTCACTAATTTTTCACAAACCAGTAGGGGTTCACGATGGCTCCGCGATGCGAACCCATCACGGAGTAGTGTTAATACTTTCTTAATTTTCTGTTTCAGCCTAAGGGCATTGGGATCATGGCCCCATGCCCATTTATACATGAAATATCCCATACTTAGCCATGTTTCAACTCCATATCACTATAAAACCCTCTTTGAAACCTCTCAACCATCTTGTCAAAATTCTTATCCAAAATTAAGTGTCTCAAGCTTAATTCCAGATCTCAAGAACTTCATTCAAGCTTCAAGTCTCCTTCAAGTCTATATCAAGGAATCCCCAAATTTAGGTATGTGGGTTTCGTCCATTGGGTCCTTTCACCTATGGAGCCCAATCTTCCTTTATATGAAAATTGCATGTTTTCAAGTTATATCTTCTATGGGTATCTCTTACTATGGATTATGATTGTAAATTTTGTTGGTATTTTATAAAATGTTGATATATTATTCATGACTCTCTATTTCAAGCTTATACCATGATTTGATTATATCTATTGAGACTATGCTTGCTTTGAGCTATGAAACTATGACCTATTGTGAGATTTGAGGATGGTTTCAAGGTATCATACATGAGGGTTTTACAATATATTAGTGGGTTGATTTTGAATCATTTTATTCCCTATATTTCACTCTTGAATTACATGATTTTGAACTAACATCATGAACCCATCATATGTTTGATGAAATATCTTTTCAAGGATTCTTAAAGTTATTGATGATCTATTGCATGATTTATGAGTCAAGTAACTTCATGATGATTTTGGGCTTTCAAAATGTATTGAATTCATGAACATGTGTATGATATTGTAAATGTCAAATTAAGCCCTTTTTCAAAGATTTTACCTCTTGTGGGCCTTTGATGTTAATGCAAGGGTGATGTTTGTGATGATCAATTCTTATGTTTGAAGGTTAGACTCGCCATTAGATGTCAAAGATGTTTTAGAGCTACTCATGTCATGTTTTCATATTTCTTACAAATTGTTAAAGTATAATTTTTTCGATTTTTCCATGGGATTAGACTTAGCACTGATGGATTGGATGTGGCATGGACCATATTCATGGGTTCATATTCCTTTCCTCAAACTATGTTCCAATATAGGATTATGTTTTACCCTTGCTTTACTAGTAAATCCATTTAATACACTTCTTAATGAAATCCTTTCCGAAATAGGATGGGTTCCTGTAAGGAGGGTTATTTCTTCGAAATGAGATAGGCTCCCATAATGTGAAGTATGGTTTACCTCGGCAAGTAGACCATCTCTTTACCGATGAGGGGTAATCATCGAGATTTCAAGTTGTAGCTCTCTTGGTCTTTCTTCAGTCAGTTAAGGTCTCTTCCTACACATGTATTATATTTTATGCAAGTTGAATGATTTACAAGCATGTTTTACTTCAAGGATTAACCATTCATGCCATATTGAGATTTCACTTATCTATTATCTATTACTATGTATTTTGATTATATTGGCTTATGTCTTGTTGCATTGTATCTTACATACTTAGTACATTCAAACGTTCTAATGCATACTTTATGCCTACATGATATCACCATGCAGGGATCGAAGTTTCTCTTGATTGTCCTCCATGTGGCTAGTATGGTTCTACGAAGATAAGATTTGGTGAGCTGTCTAATTTGAGGACACTATCTACCTTTCTTACTATTTTTGAGACTTCCTTGTGTTGAACATTTGTCATTATGAGGGTGAGCTTAGAAAGTGTCTTGGCCCCTGTTCCATTCCGAGTTAGAGGTGTATGTTAGATATTATGATGTTATTGTTCTATGATCTTGTCTATTATGCTTTGTTTATATTTAAGACTAGCCTTAGTCGTATTTTCCATTTTCTATATCTTGTATTATTGTTTACTTTGCTTCCGCAACTAAGGAAGTGTGATTATATACTAAGAGGCTTGTTTGGGTCCCTTGGGGTTTTCATTCATCGTGTTATGTCTAGGCCCTTGGCTTAGATCGTGAAAAACTTGGTATCAGAATAGTCCTTGGTATCTAACACATCCTGTCGATTAGAGTCTTATTCATGGTTGCGAAGTGTGCCATAATTATGAATGGGAAGCTATAAGACATTTTAGAAAATGTTTCACTTTTTCATGATCTATGTTGTGCGATAGAGTTAAGTCGCCCTAAGACTTATTATTGATTCTTAACCATTGCATTTCAGAATATGTCTCAAGCTACTTAGAATGGTGGGCAAGGCAGTGAGCATCTATCACTTGGAGGTCAACTTCCTAACGGTGACATGTCGAATGTGGAGGTTCGTAATGCTCTATGACTATTGGCTAAGGTTGTAACTGCTCAACTCAATCAACAAATGGGTGCTTCCGAGACTTCAAGGGATAAGAGGAAGGAGAGGGAGATTAAAAATGGCCCGATTTGGTGGTGCCTCATCTTCTGCTAGTCTAGCGGTCCCTATGTACAAGAAGAAAATGATCCCTTTTCCCACTTGTCAAGGGTGTGGCAAGAAGCATCAAGGAAGGTGTTTGGTGGGCACCAAGATTGTTTCAAGTATGGCGGTGTTGGGCATAAAATGAAAGATTTCCCCATGGCCTCAAGGAAAGGGAGAAGAAGTGCTCAATTTGAAGGTAGGCTTCCGTATTCTAAGCCTAGTGGCAACGGTGGAGTGATCCATCTTAGGTACCTAAAGTGTGGGAGAAATCATAGTGGCACATGTTGGAGAAAAACAGGTGCATGCTTTTGGTGTGGCATGATGGGCCACAAGGTTTTTGGTTGTCCATATGCTCAAAGGAAAGGCAAGGATGTTAGTGTTCAAGCCTCCCCTCCATGCCAGAAGTATGGGAAGTACCATCCGGGAGATTGGTTGACCCGTTCGAGTGCATGTTTCGAGTCTGGAGCAAAGGATTATAAGTCGAGAGGTTGTCCATGGGTTGCTAGGAATTATGGGGATGACCGATGATGTTCTCTACCTTACCCCTTTAGGGGTCACTAGACTTGGCATGATGCTTCACAGGTATGTTGAAGCTTTTCTTTTGATGTGTATGCATTGATAGACTCGGGTGCCGGTCTCTCTTTTATTACTCCTTTTGTTGCCAAAAAGATTTGTGTTAGTACCAAATTGTTCTGTGAGCCTTATGAAGTGTCTACCCCCATTGGTGAGTCCATTGTTGCTAAAAGAGTCTATAGAAATTGTTCTATGTTCGTTTTGCATAAAGTCTTGTCTTATGATTTTAATGAATTAGATATGGTGGATTTTGATGTCATTCTTGGGATAGATTGGTTGCATACATATTATGTTTCTAGTTACTGTAGAAGCCGTAGGGTTAAACTCTAATTACCTAATGAACCGTCCTTGAGTGGGAAAGTAGTAATGTGGTGGTCAAGGTTACGTTCATTTCTTATCTTAAAGCCCAAAAGTTGATTTCCAAGGGTTGTCTTTATCATCTTGTGTAGGTTAGGAAGGTTGAGTCTAAACTCCTTCCTATTGAGTTGGTTCCGGTGGTTAATGAATTTCTTGATGTCTTATTCGATGAGTTCCCCAATGTTCCTCCCGAAAAGGAAAGGGGCCTTAGCATAGACCTGCTTCCCGATACTCAACCCATTTCTATTCCCTGTTATCATATGACCAAGACGGAGTGGAAGGAGTAGAAGGAGCAATGGAGGTTTATTTGAAAAAGGTTTTATAAGGCCTAGTAAGTCACCTTGGGGTGCATCAATGTTATTTGTGAAGAAAAAAGATGGTCCTCTTAGAATGCGCATTGATTACCGACAACTTAATAGTCACCATAAAGAAAAAGTATCCTCTACCAAGGATTGATGACCTTTTTGATCAACTTCAAGGGGAAAGTCACTTCTCTAAGATTAATCTTCGGTCTGGGTATCACCAAGTGAAAGTAATGGAGTGTGACATTCCCAAGATGGCTTTCCGGACTAGGTATAGGCACTTTGAGTTTGTGGTTATGTCCTTTGGGTTGACTAATGCACCAGCTATATTTATGGATTTCATGAATAAGGTCTTAACCCTACCTTGACTTCTTTGTGGTGGTTTTTATTTGTGATATCTTGATTTATTCCCATAGTGAGGAGGAGCATGTGAATCACTCGAGGGTAGTGTTGCAAATCATGAGGGAGGAGAGGTTGTATGTAAAATATGAGAAATGTGAGTTTTGGTTGAAAGAGGTTGCTTTTTTAGGGAATGTGGTGTCGGGTGATAACATTAAGGTGGATCCTAAAAAAATAGAGGTGATTAGAAATTGGCATAGACCTTTGAGTCCATCAGACATTTGAAGTTTCTTGGGTTTGGCGGGTTATCACCAAAGGTTTGTGAATGGTTTCTTTTCTATTGTTTCTCCTATGATTAAATTGACACAAAAGAAGGTAACATTTGTATGGAGCGATGAGTATGAAAAGAGTTTCCAAACTTTGAAAGATAAGCTTGTCTCCATTCCTATCTTGGCTATACCAGAAGGGTTGGAAGGATTTGTTGTATATTGTAATGCCTCAAGAATTGGTTTGGGGTGTGTTTTGATGCGAATTTGCAAGGTGATAGCGTATGTCTTTAGACAACTTAAGTGAATGAGAAGAATTATCCCACCCATGATCTTAGATTGCCGGCCGTGGTGTTTGCTTTGAAAATTTGGCGTCATTACTTGTATGGGGTTCATGTTGATGTGTTTACCGATCATAAGAGTCTTCAATATGTGTTCACCCAAAGAGATATTAACTTGAGATAAAGAAGGTGGTTAGAGCTTCTTAAGGATTATTACATGAGTGCGCATTATCATTTTGTCAAAGCTAATGTTGTCGCCGGTGGTCTAAGTAGAGTGTCCATGGGTAGCCTTGCTCGTATTAATGTTGGTGACAAAGAAGTGGCTAGAGAGGTTCACCCATTTGCTAGGATGAGGGTTAGGTTGAAGGAAGTTGAAAATGGTGGTGTGATGGTTGTTGATGGTTCTAAGTCTTTTTTGATTGAGGAGGTGAAGACAAAATAAGACCTTGATCCCGCTTTGCTAGAGTTGAAGGCCTTAGTAAAAGATGGTAAAGTGGAGGTTTTCTTTTAAGGGGGAGATGGTGCCCTTAGGTACCAAGGTAGATTGTGCGTGCCAAATGTGGTTGATTTGAGAGAATTGATCTTGAAGAAGGCCTAGAATACATCCTATTCCATTCACTCAGGTTCTACAAAGATGTATAGAAACTTGAGGGAGGTGTGTTGGTGGGGTGTCATGAAGAGGGATATTTCCAAGTTTATACCGGATGTCACAATTGCCAACAAGTGATGGCCGAATATCAAAGGCCGGGTGTCCTAGCCCAAGATATAGAGATTCCTACTTTGAAGTGGGGGAGATAGCTTTGGTAAGTCCGAATTTGGTCATGGAGGCCTTGGAGAAGGTGAAGATGATTAGGGAGAGATTGAAAACATCCTAAGTAGACAAAAGTCCTATTCCGATGTGAGGTGAAAAGATCTTGAGTTTTGGGTTGATAATTGGGTTTACTAGAAAATCTCATCTATGAAGGGTGTGGTTCGGTTTAGCAGGAAAGGAACATTAAGCCCAAGGTTTGTTGGTCCTTATAAAGTTTTGAGGAGAGTGGGTAAGGTTGCTTATGAGTTAGAGTTGCCTATGGATATGGACATGGTTTGTCCGGTCTTTCATGTATCCATGTTGAGGAATTATGTAGGTGACCCAAGTGCCATAGTGCCCTTGGATGTTACGGGTGCTATAGAAGATAATTTGACTTATGAGGAGGTCCCGGTGACAATTTTTGATAGGCAAGTTAATAGGTTGAGAAACAAAGATGTAGCTTCTATCAAGGTCCTTTGGAGGAAGCAATGATGTGTTGTCAAATTACAATACATTTTGTGTCTAAAAGAAGGGATTTTGCAACTTCTTAGTGCGACTTTTTATTTGTTTTTGTGTTTTTATGTTGTTACTACAGAGAAGATAGGTTCGCATGATTTTGGGAGAAAATTACAGATTTTGCTGAAGTGCAGGACATATGAGCCATCTTACAAGTCGTAGACTAATCTATGAGTCATAAGGTGCTCTCGTAGCAAGAAACAGTGAGCAAATCAGGAATCTGCTAACTGAAGGTCAGCCCTATGAGCCACTCTACGAGTCTTAGGTCTCACTATGACTCATATAGGTGGGATTGTAGCAAGAAACAGTGAACTAAAAGTTTGGACCAAGAACTGAAGGCCTAGACTATGAGAGGAGCATACCATTCATAGCCCAAGCAACAACTCGTAATAGTGGGTCGTAATAGTCAAGTCCAAAATGCCAAGTGCTAACTATGAGACTTCGATTACGACTCATAGGTGTGAGACGTATCTGCTGCCAGCTGTCTTTTCTATTTACTTTTTAGGGTGTTTGTGTAACTAGTATAAATAGATGATGTTAGGTTTTGTTGAGGGGGGATTCGACATTCAAAGATACTTATAAATATTTTAGGAGCATTTTTAAGGTTTAGAGTAAATTTTTATCTTTCATTTTGAAGACCCACTTTTGGGGATTACAAATCTCAAATTGTACTTATCTTCTATTAATTGAAGCTTGTGTTTTGCAACTTGTAGTGTTCTTATTGTTCATTCTTTTGGAATAAAACTCTCAACTATGTCTTCTATATGCATTGTTGTTGATTTTTCCTTAGCCATGAGTAGCTAAGAACCCACAACTTTGGGTTGTGGGAACCATGGGTAGTTGACTTGGAATAACCTAGGCTCTGTCATTTCTATAATTGGGGTTTTGCATGTATTATTTATTTCCCTTCATTTTGATTGGTGTTTGGTGGTGGCCAACACCAAACCCTGCCTACTATCATGATCCTGACCAAGGTAATGCCTAATAGGAAAAGGGAAGTAGGCGACAGGATTTGATTGATGTGTTCTCGTGTTATCAACCAAACTTGACCAAGGGGAGGTTGGCTCAGACAATAGGTTATAGTTAGTTGGCACACCATGGTTGCCGACCAAGAGTCATGGTGAAATTCGACCTTCACCTTCACAAAAGGGCCGGAAGAATCTAAGTTACCATCTTGCATGCGAATTCTTAATTAAAGTTATATTGCCTAGGGTAATTGAGTCAACAAACCATGGAGAACACAATTCCCAGGTTGTACCTAAATTTGAGTGGCTTCCTGCATAGTTAGTTTAGTTTTTATTTTTATTCTTGAATCACAAAACCCCCATCCATTTAAAGATTTTAGCAATCGATGCTTGAAATGATTGATAGTGGATCTCTATAGTCAATCCCCGTGTTCCCTGTGGATTCGACCCTGACCTCTGGTTAGGTTAATTACTGACAGCGACCGCTTTCTTATTAGAGCGTGAACATCATAAAAAATTATGGCGTCATTGCCGGGGAATACGACTAGGTCTTGACTTAATCTCACTATTGGTTAATTCAAGTATCAATTTCTAGATTCTCTTGTATTTTACTTTTATTTTTGTTTCTATTTTTCTTTTGTTTCTTTCTAGGGCATAAAAGAGAGAGAGAAAGAGAGAGAGAGAGAGAGAGAGAGAGAGAGAGAGAGAGAGAGAGAGACAGATTGGCAGTGTCCCTGATCACAACATTAGCCTTCACGCACACTCATATAAGAGAACCTACATTATGTGGAGGACACTTGGTTTCCAGCTGCTCAGATAGGCGGTTTCCCGACCAACGTACAATGGTTCAAATAAGACCATTGGTGCCAAGGCCAACGAAACCACAATTGGACCCACGGAAGAGAATATGCTTACAGAGATAGCCAAGGTAGTTATTATGAGAAAAACAGGGGTCCAGACGTCGACTGGAGTAGTAGACATGGTTTCAGAAATGATCCTTATATGCCACTACACCATCACGATCCAAGCACAAGCAACTCCAAAATTGAGGAGATATTTGATTGCCTGTTGAAGAAGGTTGTAACATGGAATGAGACTCTACATGTAATGAGATCATAAATTAAAAACATTAATAAAAAATATTAGAGTCTCATTTTGTTTGGTTATGCATCGACTCTACTTAAGTAGCATCAGAGTGGTATATTGCCTAGTGATATAGTGCAAAGTTCTGAGGACGAAGGGAAACATACAGAGGTTACTAGTGGGTGTGGTCAGAGTACTATTGATCCTCCTGTGCTGGTTATTATAGACGATATTGATGAGAAAATAGTTGCAGATAAGGAAGTGGTAAATGAATCAGTTGAAGGCAAAAGAGTACAAACCCGTCCCAAGACCTCCTCCTCCTTTCCCTTAAAGACTAAAGAAGACGGAGGAGGAAAGCAAGGTCAAGCACTCTCTCTTCATGTTAAAATAGCTATCCATTAACACTCTTTTCATTGAGCCAGTGGAGAAGATACCCACCACACCCAGCGTAATTAAAGATATAGGGTTCGCAAGGGCACTATGTCATCTAGGTGTCAGCATAAATTTAAAGCCCCTTGCGGTTTACAAGAAGCTCAGATTGGATGCCTCTACTCCAAATAACATGCAATATTTAGTACTCATTCCCCTCATTCTTATACCACCACCCTTTGAACATGATAGAAAGTTGGAAAAGAAATTAGGGGCCAATTCATAATTTCAAGGTGGAAGAAAAAGCAAAATTGTGGAGGAGCAAGGTTTGAGAAATCGGTGAAGTCTCAGTAACCAAGTGGACTTAGTCGAGCCGCGACAATAAATTAGGCGCTGCTTGGGAGGAAACCCAAGGTATGTATTATTTTACCCCTATGTTCTCTATTGTTTCTTAATTTGGTACATTAAAGGACAATGCACAACTCTTTCGATGGGGTGTGGGAAATTATGGATCTTGGTGAAGCCTGAGAAGCTTAGGGTCCATAACTACTCCAAATTCTGATGCTGAGGTTTTCTTGCCTGTGTTCTTTTTCCTTGTGGATATTTACTATCTGCTGAACTGGCATGTTTAGGCAGTGTAGATAATTTGTAGATATATAGTAGTTATTATTTTTTGGCATATATGTAGTCTTTAAATGCTTTTTGTTTTGAAAATTCGATACCCTCAAAATTTTTGAGATTGTTGGTTATTTTTGCAATCATGCATGTAATTATCTGGCAATGTTTGTTCTGATAAAGAGAAGGAAAGTTGATGTTTGAAGCATGACCTGTGAGTCTATACTTAATTGTGTGTGCAATGCCATGTGTGTTGTGAGCTTATTTTGCTGCATTCATATATCATGTATGGACTTAGAATTGCCTTATTACTATAAAATTGGTTTGGTGATGTGGTTTATTTGGAAGGGATCTTAGGCCTTTGTTCTTTCAGTAAGTCCACTCCTGCCTATATAACCTACCAAATGAGCTAGTGAATCCCTTGTTCCAAATGTTTGAGCTTCTTATGTACTTGTTCTTTCTTGACACCGTACCAGCTTAACCTTGTTTGATAAAGTACCTTGATATTGGCACTGATCTATCTTTGAACATGTGAACCTTGATTGAGGCTAAAAGCCTAAGTTAAGGGTGGCTACAAATGGTGGCCCTGGTTTGGGGATTAGATATTGTGTACTTCACCTCAGGCTAAAAACCTAAGTTGAGGTGGCCCTTGTTTTTGTAAAGTAATGAAAATAAGTTGGTTAGTTGGGGAAGAGAAAATGAAGTGAAAAAATCATGAGCCGGGTGAGGAAAAAGAAAAGAAAAGTTGCCTTAGATTGAAGAGAATAGCAGAAATGAGTTCAAAAATAAGGCACAGTTGAAAAAAAGAAAGAAAGCACCCGGAAAAAGTTTGAAAAAGGAGAACAAGGGCGGATTTAGTTAAAATGGTTGAGTTATGAAGGTAAGAGTGTTGATAAACTTGGTTCAAGGATAGCTTTTAGTCACTATTTGCCCTAAAATGTCATACTAAAGCCCCATGAGCCTATGTTACAAGCCATTAAGTCCTAAAGTGATCCAAATCCACTTTGTCATCAATCCGGAAGTTGAGCATAAAGGCAAGCCTATGGTGTTAGTCATTTTGCATGAATTTCTTTTGTGAAACTGAGAATGCTTGCATAGTCCTTGAATTTTAATTGCTTTTTGAGGGAGAAAGAGGGACTTCTTTTCTGTGAGGATATTTGCACCGCATGATTGACATATGACTATTTCAGTGATTGTAGATTGTTAATACTCCTTTACTTATCATAGTTCGATTATCAGATACATCTTTATGTTGTGGTCTGCTTAGTAGCTTTACTGTCAGGTTGGTACTACAAGAGTTGGATACCTGAATTAGAGTAAATGACGTATATGCTATTAGGGTAACTACTATGTGTTTCTCATTGTCTACTTAGATTGAGTCATCACTTGAGGACAAACAACAGTTCTAAGATGAGGGTGTTGATGTGCTGTCAAATTATAACACATTTGGTGACAATAACGTGGGATTGTGCAAGTTCTTATTGTGACTTTTAATGGTTTTTATGTTGTTATTGCAAAAAAGATAGGTTGGCATGATTTTGGGGGAAAATTGTAGATTTTGCTGAAGTGCAGGACATACGAGCCATCCTACGAGTCGTAGACCAAGCTACGAGTTATAAGGTGCCTCATAACAAGAAACAGTGAGTAAAATCAGGAATCTGCTAAGTAGAGGTCAGTCCTACGAGGACACTCTATGAGTTGTAGGTCTCACTATGACTCGTATAAGTAGGATCATATCAAGAAACAATGAGCTAAAAGTTTGGACCAAGATCTGAAGGCCTACACTACGAGAGGAGCATACGAGTGTAGGCCAAGCAATGACTCATAATAGTGGGCTATAATAGTCAAGTCCAAAATGCCAAGCGCTGACTATGAGACCTCGATTACAACTCGTAGGTCACCCTTGTAGTCGTACCTGTGTGACGTATCTGCTGCCAACTATCTTTTCTATTTAAATTTTAGGGTGTTTGTATAACTAGTATAAATAGATAATGTTAGATTTTCTTGAGGGGGATTCGACATTCAGAGATATTTGTAAATAGTCTAGGAGCATTTTTAGGGTTTAGAGTAAATTTTGATCTATCATTTTGAGGACCCATTTTTGGGGATTGCAAAACTCACATTGTACTTGTGTTCCATTAATTCAAGCTTGTGGTTTGCAACTTATGGTATTCTGGTTCTTTAATGTTTTGGGTAAAACTTTCAACTATGTTTCTTTTGTATTATTGTTGATTTTGCCTTAGCCATGAGTAGCTAAGCACCTACAACTTGGGGTTGCGGGAACCATGGGTAGTTGACTTGGAATAACATAGGCTTTGTGCATTTCTATGATTGGGGTTTTGCATGTATTTTTTATTTCCTTCATTTTGATTGATGATTGATGGTGTCTAACACCAAACCCCGCTTACTATCACGATACTGGCCAAGATAGTGACGAATAGGAAAAGGGAAGTAGATGACAGGATTCGATTGATGTGTTCTCGTCTAATCAACCAAACCTGACCAAGAGGAGGTTGACGTGGACAATAGGTAACAGTTAGTTGGCATACCATGGTTACTGACCAAGCGCCATGGTGAAATTGGACCTACATCTTCACAAAAGGGCTGAAAGAACCTAAGTTACCATCCTGCATGCGAATTCTCAATTAGAGTGATGTTGCTTATGGTAATTGAGTCAACGCTCAATAGGAACACAATTCCCAAGTTGTCCCTAAATTAGAGTGTCTTACTACACAGTTAGTTTAGTTTTTATTTTTATTCTTAAATGACAACCCCTCCCCCTATTTAGAGATTTAACAATCTATGCTTGAAATGATTGATAGTGGATCTGTGCAGGCAAGCCCCGTATTCCCTGTGGATTCGATCCTGACCTCTGGGTAGGTTAAGTACTGCCAGCGACCGCTTTCTTATTAGAGTATGAACATCATTAACCAACAAGTTTAAAGTTCCACATGAAAAGCCGAGGCGGACATGAGAAAGTGATATCAATAACTCTTCCACTCTACTCAAGCCGAAGGTACTAATTTAAGTTTCCTATATGATTTCAAGTCTTAAGTTTCAACCCTTATGTCATTTTGCATGCATTCATGTTTATGTTGACAAGTTTATGGTTATTTTTGACATTCATATTGAGATTTTTGAAAATGATATTTAAATGTATTTGTTGCATTCATGTCGGGCTGAAATCTTCATGATTACCTCTTTTATGCACGTTTCTTTGACATTCGGGGACTAATGTTCCCAAGAGGGAGATATTGAAACGCCTAGAAAAAGTGATTTGAAAATGTCCATAATCGTAATTTTCATGTATCTCAGAATCTGTGCGTGATATCAAAAATCCGGCTTCATATTCTTGATCAGGGAGAAAAATTGATTGGAGAATGGGTATAACTTGGATATTAGAAGATCCATAGCGAAAAATAATTTTTGCCATTTTTTCGCAAATTAGTAAGGGTTCACGATGGCTCCACGATGTGGACCCATCGTGGAGTAGTGTTAACACTTCCTTAATTTTCAACTTTGGTCTAAGGGCATTGGGCTCATGGACCCATGCCCATTTACACGTGAAATATCCCATACTTTGCCATTTTCAACTTCATATTTCTCTAAAACTCTCTCCAAGACCTCTCAACAATTTTATCAAAATCCCCTTCCAAAATCAAGTGTCTCAAGGTTAATTCTGTATCTCAAGATCTTCATTCAAGCTTCAAGTCTCCTTCAAGTTGACATCAAGGAATCCCAAAATTTAGGTATGTAGATTTCATCCATTGGGTCCTTTTACCCATGGAGCCCAATCTTCCTTTTTATGAAAATTACATGTTTTCAGGTTGTATCTTCTATATGTATCTCTTATTATGGATTAGGATTGTAAATTATGTTGGGGTTTTATGAAATGTTCATCTATTATGTATGACCATCTATTGCAAGCTTATACCATGATTTGATTATATCTGTTGAGACTATGCATGCTTTGAGCTATGAAACATGATCTATTGTGAGATTTGACGATGGATTTCAAGGTACCCTACATGAGGTTTTTACAATATGTTGGTGGGTTGATTTCAAATCATTTTATTCACTCTATTTCGCTCTAGAATTACATGATTTTGAACTAACATCATGAACCTATCATGTGTTTGATAAAATGCCTTTTCAAGGATTCTTAAAGTTATTGATGATCTATTGCATGATTAATGAGTCATGTGACTTCATGATGATTTTGGGCTTCCAAAATGTGTTGAATTCATGAACATGTCTATGATACATCACTTTTTTCATGCCTTTCCACCAAAATATCCCCTTCAAGTCATGATACATCTTATTTGATCCTGGATGGAATATCTTGAATGATGAGCTTCTTCCATTATTCTCCTTCTTAGCCCATTAATATCAGGCACACATAATCTATCTTGGCAATAAAGTACTCCATTTGGTGTAAGTTTAAAGCCTGTCATCGTACCCTGGCTGACCTTTTCCTTTAGTAGTCATAGAACAGGATCCTCGAACTGCTTTTCTTTCACCTCCATTACAAATGAAGACTCTGCAGCATTATGCACAACAATCCCTTCCTTTAGAGTTTCAAGAAGGAAAACTCCCAAACTGGCTAGTTGACGTAGATCCTTAACCATTCCTTGACTTACCATGGTCTGATCACTGATATCCGTGATTGCCTTACAACTCAAAGCATCGGTTACCATATTTGCCTTCCCTGTATGATAGAGTATATCAACATCATAATCCTTTATTAGCTCTAACCATCTCCATTGCCTTAAATTTAGGTCTTTCTTTTTTAAAAAAGTACTGTAAACTCTTATGATCAGTATATATATCAAAGTGAACTCCATACAAATAATGGTGCCATATTTTAAGAGCAACCACAACCGCTGCTAGCTCAAGGTCATATGTTGGGTAGTTTCACTCATGAGGTCGTAGTTTCCTCAAAGCATAAGCAATTATCCTACCATATTATGTCAGTACACACCCTTAGCCGACTCCTAAAGCATCACAATACCCGTATACCCTCCTGTGCCTTCTGGAAGCACTAGCACAGGTGCAGAAGTTAGCCTGCTTTTCAACTCTTGGAAGCTCCTTTAACATAGTTGCCTTATGTGTCAACTTTTCTAGAGGTGCAGAGATAGAAGAAAAACCCTCAAAGACTATTTCTAGTCCTTAAGTGAACTACTTGGACTCATCGTATTCATTCAATCACAATCTAACAACAGAAGACATTTGCAGTCCAAATCAATTCAATATTGTGGAAATAGTTTTGAAAAATACAAGTCTTAAAAGTGAAAACATCAACTCTAATCCATCATTGTCTATGAAGCCTTTATCTTTAAGCATATGGATGGTGCTAATGATAGGTTCATGGCCACCTAAAATAAAAATTAAAAGTGCTAAATTCAAAGTAAGAAAGATAAGTGGAGTATCCTTCGAATGTAGGAGATGACTTACTAATTAGCTGAATTCAAAAAGATCCTCAATGAAGTGCCTATTGATGATCTCTAATACTTGTCTCTGTATAATGAAAAGATTCATGTCCAAATGGTCATTAGTAAATGGAATATACCAATATGTAAAATAGTTTGGAAAGGAAAGGACATTATCAAAGATAACTCGAGGAACTCAGCTCCACAATCAACTAAACTCAACTTAACAGAACATGCTAGTTTAAGAATAAAGTAATGCCTTGAAAATAAACTCAATAATATGAAACTCATGCCAAATCACCCGTTTAGTAAGTGGAAGTTTCTCTTAACCAACAATCATCATCATATGAGTAAGTGATGATACAACAAAGTAATGGCATTGCCATATACATTCGATACTTTGCTAGTGTAAAGGTCATCCCATCAATAGATCCACTAAAAACCTCTACTGGGACTTCAAAGGTTTAAGGACCTAGATGTGATATGACCTTATTAGAGCTTGGAAATCCCAATTTTGGACTAAGCTGATACTCCATGGGAGCCTGCATGGTCTGTCTGCTGCACCCATAAAGTGACCCTTGGCCTATGGATGAGTGTTGGCCCTTAGTAGTGGAGTTTTGAACTAAAGCACACCACACTTGGACCCTCACAATTCGTGTGACACATCTCGGGGTGTGTAGTAGGCCATGTGGTGGCCTTGGCTTCAAATCCCATAATGTTGGGACTAAGTATAGTGACACGACCCCTCACACAACTCGTGTGGTATGATACGGCCTGTGAGGCCTCCCGTATGGCTTACGGAGTGAAATTTGTCTAACTATGGAATCACCGTCTCATAACTTGGTCATGGGAAAAGTTTCTAAGGGAGGTGGTACGGATACCTACACGACCCGTGTGGCCCTCCTGTGAGATACATTTCGTTGAAAAAAATTCTAGGTATGAGGTTATGATTTTGGACATTCGTCAAGCTTAATTTTTCTAAGTGTTGGTTCATGGACGAGTATATAGTCCGTGTGATGTGTCACAAACCATATGACTTCCCTTGAAGTGATGACGTTTAATTTTTCAACTCGTTTCATTAATGGTGTTTTTGTAATTATGGTTTATTTTAAGGGTCTCTTCTGACTTCCTATGATACCTAAAGACTTACTAATGACCTAAACTTCATTCATTTTATTCCAAATTCTCTCTTCACATTTGAAATTCTCTCAAGTTACTCTTAAGTCTCTTTCAAAGAACTCTTGTGGTTTTAAGCTTGGGAATCAAGGAAGGGCTCTTTCCTCACAAAATTTCTTCTTGAATCTTCTTCATTAGCTAAGGTATGTGGGTTTGATTCTTGTTCCTCGATTTCTTCTTGAATCGTCTTCATTAGCTAAGGTATGTGGGTTCGATTCTTGGTCCCCTTCAACCAAGAAGGTCAGAAACTCTTTTACTTGAATCTCATGAATTTTAGCTTACTTTAAAAATGGGTTTTGAGAATTATTATCTAATAAATTCAATTGATTTATGGGCGATATTTATTTATTGATTTTAAAGTGAATTAAGCCCTTCTATGTTGAAATGCATTGAAGTTATGAAATATTGAAAGTGCATGTCCCCTTAAAAGCTTGGTTTATGCATGAGTAATCTATATTATGGTTTAAATGTAAATTTCACTTATATTTTTATTCGAATCTTAGAATTTACTATTGATTTAAGTCTGAATCTCTACTACCCATGCTAATCTCATCTCATTCATGGCATACATATACATAACTATGATTTTTATGAGGTGGGTTAAGACCGAATTATGTTTGTATATATGATTTTGAGAAGATTGTGGCTATGACAAGAATGTGATCACATATATGTCTAATATTATAGCACATTGAGAAAGTATGAGTGTTTACACCACTATATCTAAGGAGCTAATCCTATGCAGGATAAGTATTACATGAGAATGTTTGGCTTTTTAGCCTAGTATGCATGATTACAAAGGATGTGATTTGGCCTTTTGGCCTAAGAACACATGTAAATGATTTGACAATCTTATGCCTCTCTTTTTACTAGCATGTGTTTATATGTATTTCTAGTGGGATGATGACCTAATAATAGTGTACTAGAGGCAGGTTAGGCTATTCCCAAGGGTCCATACTCTATTTCTTGAACACGTGCCTAACATAGGTATATGATTAACCCCCAATGGGAAAGAATGTTAAGGATCTAACTTTAGCAAGTAGGTCACCTCTTAGCTATTATGGGGAAGACAATGGGGTTCCGAGGCATAGCTCACTTGGTCTCATATATGTCATGTCCTAAGCCTAGCGCCTAGATGTGCCACGACGAATGGGGAACCTAAAGGAACCCCATACAAGCCTCTTAACTTTCGTTACACATCATTGGTCGTGGAAGCATATAAAACATTAATGGACAACAATAGGGAAAGGGGCTGTGGGAAAAGCTTGAACAATATCATAATCAAGAGATACTAAGCTAATTTCATAGATACATAACATGTCCAACAACCACCTCTACTACATAAATAAGAGCGGGGGGCCAAGACAAAGCAACTAGACTCACCCTCATAGTCAAATAGAACATTAAAAGAGTGTCTCAATACATAACAAGAGAGAGTATATACTAAGGTCCCTGAAGTGGAGTACTCACCAACTAGCTTGAATAACACCGAACTAGCCATGTAGAGGAGGATGATCAACTTGGGCTCCGGTTCCTATATGGTGATATCATGTAGGCAAGAGTATGCGTTAGTATTTTGAATGTACTAAGTATGTAGGATGCAATACAACAATAGATAGGCATCATAATCAAAATGCATAATATTAAGCAATTGGCATCATACAACAATATGGCATGTATGATCAATGCTTAAGTAAAACATGCTTAAGTAACTCATGCTCATATAGGATATCATATGTGTAGAAGAGTCCACGCTAGCGATTCAAGGTGCAAACCCCTTGGTGGTTGTGTGGTATAATCTCCTCACATGGTTGATGATAATCACACCTTATCAATACGGTGGTGAAGTACAAACCCCTCACATGGTTAATGAGTACAAAACCCCAACATGGTTACCTGAGCTCTTGCCCCCAGATCAGGTATTGTCTAATGCAAAACTTTATATTAGTATATCATACAGATAAGGTCATTTCATTCATATACTCATCCATATCATATCTCATGCTTTGGAGCTTCAACTCCTCAAGAAACCATATCATGACATCTTATCAAACACTTAGAGGGTGTGTAATGCTAGTATAAAACCATGAAATACAGAGATGAAATCATTTAAGAAAATCCATTATAAAACCATCAATCAACACCTTACAACACCCTTATGCAATATACATCAAAACTCCTCATCAAATCTTACAATAGATCCAAGATTTATAGCTCAAAACATAGCAAAACAGTTACACCTTTCCATATCTTTAAAATAATGTGAAATGAATTTCATAATAAGCAAGACCCATTTGTGAATCAACTTTAATTCATGCAATTTGAGTAAAAGAATACTTGGGTATCATGGGAGAAAGGAAACTATGAAACAAACCCACACGCCTTAGCTTAGGGATGCACTTGGTGAAGATTTGAGATGGAGACTTAAAGCTTGAAGAAGAACCTTAGCTTGGGATGAGGGTTTAGGACTTGAGTTTGGGGACTGAAAATATTATTAAGTGTTTGAGTGAGTATTAGGAAATGTTTAGGATGATATGAGGGTGAAATACGGCTATGTATAGGTAAAGACATGCTTGGGAACACTTAGGCCCAAGACTTAGAAGTCATGGACCAAACTAAAAGAATAGTCCCCAAAATGTACAGGGGCGCGTCGTGGAGGCAACGTGAAAACCCCACTAGAAATCGACATTTAGGAATTTCATAATTGCTAATATTTCACTCTTAAATCAGGGTTAGACCCTTTTTCACCTAATTGTGACCCCCTGAACAAGAATATGAAGTCAGATTTTCGAAATAACAAATGAATTTTGAGATATATACAATTTAAAATTCTAGCAATTTTGAGGCATGTTTTCGGGCACTTTTTGGGGTCGTTTCAATATATATATGAAGTATTTTTGTATTCATGTATCATGCTCCTTATGACATATTGATATACTACTTCCTTGTTATATGATTCTTTCTATATATATTCCCTTGTTCTCTATCTTCGAATGCAGGTTTGATAAGTCATATGTATTTCATGCCCTCATATTTAGTACAGTCAAATGTACTAATGCACACTTTTTCCTACATGATCTAACCATGTAGTGACCGAGGAATATGCTCATCCACCGTACGATATCTAACTAGGATCTCAAGTTTTGCTTCTTATGGTGAATCCTATCTTCCACGGACTAACCACTATTTCCTCTACCTATGGTGTTTTATTTAATTATTTCTTATTTTAAGGTTGAGACCGGGGTTTGTTTTGGTCCTCGTCCTATCTCATGATTAAATTCATTGTGGACATCTTATAGACCTCTTTAAGTTTATGTGCTTAGTGTCAGTGGATTATGTTATAGATATAGCTATGTCATTATGGTTCGGTTATGAGATGAGATGATGGATTTATGTTATGATATAAAATATCCTTAGCCTCGCAATACCTCCATAGAGTGAGTCATATGTACTGGCCCCTTAGTCTTATGTGCTATGTGCTATATGAACTCATGTATCTCCTTATCCCGTATGGCATCCCCATAGCGTGAGTCCTACTTTCTCATCCATTAGAATTATGTGTTTGCTGTCTGTATGCGTTTCCACTGATGATGTGCGAATGGATGTTACGAGGCTTGTTTGGGGACTTCCAATTTCCCATTCGCCAAGTCACTCCTAGCCCCCTAGGTCTGGGTTGTGACAAACTTGGTATCAAAAACACCAGGTTTGTAAGTGATTGTCAGAGTCCAGCATAACTACCACGACTCAAGCCTAGGGCCTATATGTGACCGACTATATACATATTTTCAAGTATGGGAACCCTTAGGCCCAAGGCTTACAAGTCTTGGATCGAAGTCAAGAGAAAATAAGACCAAAATAGACTGCTCACTGGAAATTGCATTTTCTGCACAAGCGACGTTTACGAAAATGGGCATAAATCCTTTATCCGAACTCGAAATGAGGTGAAACAAAGTGCGTTGGAAAGCTAATTCAAAGGTCTTTCAGCTGGTAGGTCGTGGGCCACCTAGATCTTTGTATGCTAAGAGATATGCCCCCTCAAAGTAGACACTCCTAAACAAGAATATGAAGTCAAAATTTCAAAATAGCAAATGTATTTTTAGATATATGGAAAACAAGATTCTTGCACTTCTAAGACACATTTTCGAGTCCTGTTTTTTGAGTCATTTCAATATCTCCCCCTTGGGAATATTCATCCCTGAATGTAGAAAAGACTTATAAGACAAGAGTATTCATGAAAAAATCAGCCCCAATATGAATGCAAAATTTCATTTAAAGCACCGTTTTCAAAATCTCAACATAAGTGTAAAATCATCATAAACTTACCAACTTAAACATGAATGCATATGAATGACATAGGGGCTGAAATGCTAGACTAAAAATCAAAAAAGGACTTGATATGTTATCATAAGCTTGAATAGAATGAAAGAGATATGAATATTTCTCCTCCATGCTTGCTCTGGCTCCTCGAGAGACACATACGAATAGATAACTCTTCTCAAAGGGCCTTGAAGAACACTACATCATTATCAATACACTTCTCCTTTCATCCATCCAATACCTCCACCGGGATCTTCTCTTAAGTCAAATTACCCTCCTTAACACGCACGACCTCAAAGTGTTTTGTAACACTAAGGTCACCAACACATCACATCCACCTAGAAGCATGACAAACCGGATTAACCATATCTATACCCAAAGGCAATCCCCAAACTTAAGAAACTTTACCTCTCTCCCTATACACTCTATAAGGACACATAATCCTCAACTCAGTTGTCAACCTTAAATACACCTAACCCACTTGGTACCATAACCACCATTAACCCTTTAGGAGGCAACCTCCACTCCATCATCTTCTCACCCAAGACTTCCAACTCTAATAAGATGGACTCAAGGCATTGCCTAATCTAGTCCTCTTAACCCAAGAAGATCTGGAACCATCAAGAACCCTATACTACCACTCTTAACTTTCTTCACCCTAACTCCTATCTCATCGATCGGTGGACTCTACTAGTCTCCTTCTTGACACCATCAACAATACATGATAGGCTACTAGAGTACCAACCACAAGACTAGCCTTATCGGAAAAAAACTAATGCACACTCATATCATAATTCTTAAAGACTTCTAACCACATTCTTGCTACCCACAATGCATACTTATCACATTTAGCAAACACCCTCTCATCCTCCAAGACTTGAAACACTATCCCCAAATGATTCACAAGCTCTAAACAAATCAATACTTCATTAATAGAAATCACCACAAACATGGCAAGTAAGGGTTTTAAGACCCTATTCAAGAAACCCACAATCATTACCAGTGCATCAATCAACCAAGAAACTCCATGAATACTAATAATGCTCACTCCTAATCCGAAAAGACACCTAGGGATATCACCTACCTTCATCCGCACTTGGGGACAAAACCCGAACCAAAGATCAATCTTAGAGAAGTGACTAACCTATCGTAGTTGACTAAATAGATTGACTATCCTTACCCATCATATTACAACCTTACAGGTTCTACACTCATTAGAAACATGTCAGGAAAGTAGCCCAAACTACCCCAAGACCCTCAACACGACAAGCTAAGTTGTCATCCCACAAAAATACTTATAATATACATGTACATACTCTCAAAGAGGCAATAGTCATTTACTAAATCATTTCAATGCACAATTGATTCATACTAATTCATACTTAGGCTCAAATGCCAAAATCATAATTTCATAGTCATAATACTCATTCATAGGAATGATCCATTCATATACAAAATGGTGCAAGCACCCAAATTGCTTATAGAGCCAAAATTAAAACCATATATTGTAACACCCCATAGCTTACAATAATGACACAAGGAAAATGAAACATGACATAGTTTGGTCAAGTTAGCGCTCTTTCTTACAAAGTTCTTGAATCTCGTGTTAATGAGCTATATGTGCGACTAACGCTTAAGAGGGTCGAGTATATACATGCTTTGTGCCGAATTGAGAAGATTACAACGTTAAATGAAGTGAGAGAATTGAGTTGCTTGTAGGACTTAGGAAGCTAGCAGGTGAGTCACCTACTTACTTAGCTCAAATTTGCTAGCTAAACAGAGATGAGGCGCGACGTCAAATTTGTCCAAGTCCGATTATGAGTAAAGTCCATATTAAGGGTGTAACTTTGGCCCATGTTTTAGCATCATAAATGAGCTACATTTTTAGCACAAGAAGTATAACAAAAAGGTCTCAAAGAAATTACAATACTCTTAACAAATTGGGCCAACCAAGTGAAGAAGAAAGCTGAAAATATTCAGCCCAAGTCCATCAAGTTGGTTCTCCAAAAAGGCCCAAGTTTAAGGGCCAAACGGGTGGATAAGCAACTTGATAATGTATGGTATAATATTGTCAAAAGGTCAAGAGAAGGTTGGCATAAGAGCTCTTTATAAAGGGCTCCAAAGAAGCTCCACAAGTCATTTCTCAACTTGAACTCACAAAAAAAAAATCAGATTTGTCTTCAAAGTTCTCTTAACTTTTCTTCACCTTGTAAAGCAACTAAACAACTCTCCTAGGGTTCTTGGTAATCCCTACACCTTGAAGGTAGTTGTAAGTAAGATTACACATGTATTTAGTATGATTTCTTATGAAAAACAAGAAGTATATGCTAGTATGTTTGTGCTGGAAAATCTGGACAGATTCTGTTTTGAAAGTTGCTGCACATTTTCCTTTTTGTTTTGGTGAATTCTCTATGGTTGGTGGGCTGTATTATGAAGAGAAATTGATGTTCTTAGTATGGTTTGAGTTGTACTTATCACCCTAAGGT
Organism: Solanum ossicruentum; assembly: GCA_025774065.1. Classification (NCBI taxonomy): domain Eukaryota; kingdom Viridiplantae; phylum Streptophyta; class Magnoliopsida; order Solanales; family Solanaceae; genus Solanum; species Solanum ossicruentum. Next base: position 772 of record JAOTQR010096346.1, on the reverse strand, counting down.
TGCTGCCCTGATTTGGGTTTCATTTAACAACCGCGTTTGTGTTATCTTAAGTGTTATATTGATCGGAACTTGTGGACTGTTGGATAGAAGGCTATTGCCTCACGTCCTTAATGACTGATTCTTTACTATTTTGGGACTAGTTCAAGGCTGTTTGTATGTGTAAACATTGCTGGAACAGTTTGGTTAAAGTTAGAATATGTTTGAAATTGTCGACGTCGAAACGTAGCGAAGGAAGGTAACGTTATGCTGTCCGTCTGTATTGTTATGTGATGTGCTTTGTGGGCTGCTTTAAGACTTTCAAGTGTCTTAAGTAAGATGTATATGATCTGTACATGAGAATGGTTGTTTGAAAATATGGTTATAGGTGAGAAGGTTGAAGAAACGCCTTGACGTTGCTAATTAAATGCTTGCTGCCATGTGCTGTTTTGTTATGTAATTGGGCTGCCAAGGTGTATCTATTGGCTATTAATACTAGTTTTATCACCTACTATGTTGTAGATAAGTATTTGGAGGAAGGGAAGGTTATCTCGAGGCAGTAGCAAGGTCAAAGAACGAGGTATGTAAGGTTACTTGATTTCGTATCACTTGGCATGAAACATAGATATCTCCTTGGTACATAAAGACATTTGACAACTCCGACACAACTATAGACCATGTCTTCACTCTTTTACATGTTCATATGATTCCATACATATTCACCTTCAAATCTGCATACATGCTTGGATACCAAGTTACATAAGTTCCTGTTACAAAATAAAGTTCATGAGTTGTT
>JAOTQR010096319.1:0-30510 GCA_025774065.1 Solanum ossicruentum | reverse complement strand
ATTCGTCTACCAATCTTCGCTGGAATGTATGGATTGCTCATTTGTGTTTTGGAGGCATGATATCTGCAAGCAACCCGCACAATACATTTGAGCATCAAGATTTTGAGCAAATGAATCACATAACAAAGAATAAGATACAAAACTAATCTAAGTATCGAGAATCACTGATGTATATGAAGGTCTGCAGATACGAGGTGCAGTTATGACTCGTAGGGGGACCTTTGAGTCATAGTCTGGCCTAGTACCTCTTTCCAGAGACCACTTTGAAGAATTCAGTCAGGCGTATAAGACCCTTACAATGAGTCATACCAGGTGCTATAAGTCATTTGTGGGTCTTGTATGAGAAACATGAAGGAACCACAAGTGACTGGTGCTTGCTACGAGGAACCACTATGACTCATAGGGGACCTACGTTCGTAGGGGTGCCTCATAGTTGAAAACGGAAGGCACCAGGAGTGCCTACCACTTTTCCACAAAAAGTACAAGCTAAATAAACACAATTTAAGATTTAATAATTATAAGAGCAACACAATAGATTTGACACATCAATGGACCCATTATAAAATCAATCAATTAAAATAACCATTATCCCAAAAAATTGAAGTTGATTCCAAAGTACATCAAGCACAACCCAGGATAATTTCATTTGAAAACATGCATTCCATTGAGGTGCAGGTGCAATGCAAACAATGTCAGGCAAATTCAACAAACCATGACATATAAAACACACCCACACTTCCTAAATTCCAATTCTGAAGACAATTTTCACAATGGTCGGGCAACAATTAAGCACTACATTCTATAGACCAATAATTTCCACAGTTACAACCACCCACTCAAGAACTTCGAACAAGGTTTGATTCATAACAAAATCTTTCAAAGCTTACAAACCCTAGGTTTCATGTCTAGGTCTACACATCACTACATGGGCATGAATATTCTTGGTCAAAACAAGCATATGATCATACCAAAAATAAGCTCACCACAATAGTGCTTTAAATTTAACCACGGAGCATACCAATTGATAGAAGAATTTAACCAAAGCAAAGGGGATCAAAAAAGATGCCAAAACCCTAGAGAATATTGCCCTTGCCGGAGTACTTTATGGAAAATTACGTGGGTAGCCGAGATTTCAAACGGAATAGTAAATGGAGGAGAATGATTTGGGGGTTTCCATCGAGATTAGGGTTTGGAAATGAAAATGGGGGTCAAATTTTATTTTGACCCCGTTTTATAATAAATCATGTTGCCCTTTAAAAAGTTGTAGATCAGGGCTACGAGACCCCGAATAAGAGTCGTAGGGTGTCCTACGACTCGTAGGTCCTGGTCTCGTAGTAGGCCCATCACTTGTGAAAATTTAGGATCTATACCTAGGCTCTACAAACCCCACTTACGAATCATAGAAGACCGTATGAATTGTAAGGTTGGCTCGTAGTGTGTGTGCCAACTTCTGATACTCACTGTTTCCATCTATGAGGCATGACTATGAGTCGTAGTGGTGATTACGAATCGTAGGCCTGCTCGTAGAGGCTGCTCCAAGTGCCATTTTCTCACATCTTCAGTTCTTTATTTTCTACTTTCAGACCAAGTCTCAAAACATAATAATCTTCAAAATATTACAAATGCACCACTGTCTTTGAACTTAAAACAAAAAACACCCTACTATCTAAAAACTCCAATCATTAAGAACACTTAAAACAAACAAACAGATATAAAAAATGCTTGGGTTGCCTCCCAAGAAGCGCCTTATTTAATGTTGTAGCTTGACTTTATCATCATCCTTCATAAAAAATTATCAAGGGTCCACACCTCACTCTTCAATTCATCCGGGTGTTTCATTGACTGGAGGATGTCAAATACAATTTCTGCATCATTGACGCTAAACCAAAGTTGATCCGAATCCATATCCACTAGAGCTCTTCCAGTGGCTAAAAATGGTCTTCCCAAAATAATGGGCACCTCAAAATCAACCTCATAATCAAGGATCACGAAATCCACAGGAAAGATGAATTTATCAACTTTGGAAAGCACATTAAGAAGCATTCCCTCTGGATTTTTGATGGTTTGATCCGCCATTAGCAATCACATATTTGTCCAGGTGGGAGTGCCAAGCCTATGCTTTTTGAATATGGCAAGAGGCATTAGATTGATGCTCGCTCCTACGTTACGTAATGCTCTCACAAACTCAATATCACCGATGGTGCAAGGGATGGTGAATGCACCAAGGTCCTCTCATTTTTGAACAAGACATTTGGTCATGATCGCGCTACATTATTGGAGCTCCTATGAGAACTCTTGACTCAAAGTGCGTCTTTGTCACCAAATCCTTCATGTACTTGTTGTACCTGGGCATCCTCTCCAAATCTTCTAGAAGAGGAATGTTGATGGATAGTTCTTCAGCATCGAGAAGAAGTATTTGCATTTACCCTCCTCTTCCTTTTTCTTAACTCTCTGAAGGAAAGGAGGAGAAGGCCTTGGAATTGACTTCAATTTTTTGTGCTCTCTTACCTCTTCTCTTTGCATCCCAACAATCTCTGGACCTTCCCCCTCAACCACAACTTCACCACCAAGACCCTTCTCATCAACTTCATCCATAATTACTGGCATAGGGGGATCTATGGTGCTTTACCACTTCGAATCATGACTGCTATGCAATGCTCTTCATGTTTAGGAATTTGAACCATATTGCTTGGTAAGGTACTTTTTTGGCATTGGTTCAATTGCAAATAAACTTGCCCAAATTGTTGTCTAGTTGTTTAATCACCACCGAGTGAGACTCTATTTTTGGGTGAATACTTGAAATATCTACTTTCCTTCCCTTTAATGTCTCATCTTGGTGGTTGGCTCTCTTCAACAACTTGTCAAACATCTCTTCAAGCCTAGAAGTGCTTGACACATCATCATAGTTGTGTGGCGGCACATAGGGACCATTCCTGAAACCATCTCTTCTACCCCATTCGACATCTGGCACCCTCTCTCTTTCATAGTAACCACCTTGATTATCTCTATAAGCCCCATCACGGTTGTAGTTTTGACCTTGATTCCCAGAACCTTGCCTCCAATAGTCCGAATTGGACCCTTGAGGATTATCTTGGAAACCTGCCACTTGATTACTCACAAAACAAGCATCTTCATCAAAGAATGGATCTTCATAGATGGGAGCCTTAAGAGGTTGGTGAGTGATCGCTTTGACACTTGCTTGGTTTTGCTTCAAAACCAAGTCCATACTTGTGCGAAGTTGAGCAAGTTGCTCCATGATCTCTTCATTGACCTTTGCTTGCTCATTGTTGGTGTTGACCACACAAGAAGTCTTTATTGCACCTTGCTCTCGTTGACCCCATGCTTTATTGGTTTTAACCACTTGCTCCATCCTTGCGGCTATCAATTCAAAAGGTTGGACAAGAAACATGCCTCCCATTGTTGTGTCAGTGCAAGTTTGACTGTTCTCATCAAGTGCCCGATAAAAAATCTCAACAAGGTATTATCAATAATCTTGTGATTGAGGACTATCCTCATGCATTTGGTAAATCTCTCCCATCTTGTGCGAATGGAGTCACCCGACAATTGCTCAAAGTTGTTTATTTGATCTTTGAGCTTTAGCTTCTTAGATCTTGGGAAATATCTTTCAAGAAATATCCTCTGAAGCTCTGCCCTACTTGTTATAGTACCTGGAGGAAGTTCAGATAACCAAAGAGTTGCATTCCCAGTTAGTGACAATGAAAATACTCGTAAACCAACGGCGTCAAGAGAAAGATTTTGTGTCCCCATGGCACTCTTGCAAACAAACACCACATTATGGAGATGATGGTGGGGATCCTCTAAGGGTAGCCCTGTGAATAATCCATTGTTTTAGAGCATTTGAAGTAATCCACTTGACACCGAGAACTTAGCGTTCGCCGGTAATGGAGACAACACTATAACACCAGTAACGTCCATGGCCATAGGGTTCAAGCGATATTGGTTCCATCCATAAGCATTTTTGTTGAAGTCCCTAAGCTGTAGCCTATTATCCCTTGGTTGTGGATTCTCCTCTCTCCCCATATCATCATTCACATTCATTTCCTCCTCAACTGCGATATCTTTATTCACTTGATCCATTCTTCTGAAGAGTCGATAGATCTCCAAATTGATCGGAGCTAACGGATTGCCTTAGCTCCTGTGTTGGGTATACAACCTAGTACACCCTGCAATTAAAATCAAACAACAAGAAGAAAAACAAAAGTAAAATACAAGAGAATTTAGAAATTAATACTAGAACTAACTAATAGTGAAATCAAGTCAAAACCTAGCCGTATTTCCTACAACGGCGCCATAATTTTTGATGATGTTCACCGCTCCAATAAGAAAGTAATCACTATCAGCAATTAACCTAACTAAAGGTTAGGGTCGAATCTACAGGGAATATAGGGCTTGACTATGAGAATTCACTATGAATCATTTCAAGTATCTATAACTAAAATATCTAAATGGGTGGGGGGTTGTGATTCGAGAACAAAGTAAAATAAACACTATACTACAATGCGGGAAACACTCAATTTTAGGGACAACTTGGGAATTGTGTTCCCCATGGTTCGTTAACTCAATTGCCCTGGGTAACATAACTAAAATCGGAGATTCGCATGTAGGACGGTAACTTAGGTTCTCTAGGCCTCTTGTGAAGATGAAGGTTGAATTTCACCATAGCGCTTGGTCGACCACCATGCAATGCTAACTAACTGTTACCTATTGTCCTAGTCAACCTCTCCTGGTCAAGTTTGGTTGATTAGATGAGGACACATCAATTGAATCCTATCATCTATTTTCCTTTTCCTATTCATCACTACCTTGGTCGGGATCGTGGTAGTAGGCGGGGTTTGGTGTTGGCTACCACCAAACAACAATCATAATTAAGGGAAATAGACAATACATGTAAAACTCCAGTAGTAGAAATGTAATAAACCTAGGTCATCTCAAGTTAACTACCCATGGTTTCCACAACCCCAAGTTGTGGGTGCTTAGCTACTCATGGCTAAGGAAAAACCAGCAAGAATGCAAGTATAAAACATGGTTGAGGATTTTACCCAAAGCAATGAAGAATGAAGATAACACCAATTGCAAACAAAAGCTTGACAGATTGACAATGAGTGTAAGACAAGATTTGTAATCCCCAAAAGTCGGTTTTCCAAGAAAAAAATGATAAACTAAGCTAAAACCCTAGAATATTCTTGAGAGAATATTCAAAGGCTCTTTTAATGTCTCTCTGTTGGAATTTCATCCCCCCCTCAAATAAAACCTAACTTAAAGTATTTATAGTAGTTACAAGTTTAACCCTAAATATTATATAGAAAAGACGGTTGGCAGCTGGTACTCCTCACAGGTATGACTCGTAGGGTGACCTATGAATCATAAGCGGGGTCTCATATCAGGTTCTTGGCATCTTGGACTCAACTAGTATGACCCACTGGTACAAGTCGTAGCTTAGGCTATGACTCGTATGCTCCTCTCGTAGTCTAGGCCTTCAATTGTTGATCCAAAGTGTGGGCTCTCTGTTTCCTGCTATGAGTACACCTATATGAGTTGTAGCGAGATTACGACTCATAGGATAGACTCGTAGGGTTGACCTTCACTTAGTAGATTTCTAATTTTTGATCTCTATTTTTTGCTACAATAACACCTTACGACTCGCAGCATGGGCAATGACTAGTAGGTGAACTCGTATGTCCTATGCTTCAATAAAATATGCAATTTCTCTCCAAAATCATGCCAACCTATTTCTACAAGAACAACACAAAAACACATAAAAATCATAAAAAGTCACATTAAGAACTCAAAAAATCCCATATTTTAGGCAGCAAATGTGTATTATGACTGCATATCAAGCCTTTGTCCAACAAGTCCTTTTATTGATCTTTTAACTGCTTCAACTCAATCAGTACCATATGATAAGGAGAAATAGACATAGATTAAATATTCGGGAGAAGATCTATGCCAAAGTATACTTTCCTTTCGAGAGGAATACCAGGCAAATCTTCGCCGAAAACATCCGGAAACTCATTAACCACCTGAGCCAATTCAAGAGTAGGTGATTCAATCTCCAGATCTTTTACCCTTACAATATGATAGATACACCCCTTAGAAATCATCTTATGGGCCTTGATATAGGAAATAAACTGACTTTAATAGTAGAGTCACTACCCTTCCACTCAAGAATGGGCTCATTCGGAAATTGGAACTTGACCTTCAAGGTTCTACAATCTATAGAGGTACATGAAGTATGCAACCAATCCATCCCGAGAATAACATCAAAATCAAACATCTCAAGTTCCACAATACACATGGAAGGACTTTATGCAAAACAGAGACAGGATAACCTCGACAGACTCTTTGGGCAATAATAGACTTACCCACAGGAGTATCAATCGCAAAGGGCTCCATTAGAATTTTAGGGCTCAAATCAAACTTAACAACCAAAATAGGAGTCACGAAAGATAAATTCGCACCCGGATCAAGTAAGATATAAGCATCAAAATCAAAGACTTTTAACAAACCAGTCATAACATCCGAAGTCTCCTCAACTTCCTGACGAGCATGCAAAACATATAACCTGTTATGCCTGGGGGCACCACCTTGTGAAGCTCTTTGCAGGCCTTGACCTCCTTGGGTCACTTGACCTTCAACCTTTTGGGTGGGTTTCGGACAATCAACAACCTAGTGATTCTTATCACTACACCCATAGCATGCATCCAAATCTCTCCAACAAGTACCTGAGTGATTCTTCCCACATATAGTACACTAAGGAGGTATTGGACAACCTCTAACTTATGCCTTGGGAGGAGCCACCCTAGCATTGGTAACTTTTGCATTAGAACCTTGTCCCTGTTGAAAGCGACCATATTGACCACCTTTGGAGTTGGAGAACCCAACATCATATTGGGCCCTCTTAGATTCATGCATCCTCTTCTCCTTGAGTTTCTCTCCTTCAATCTGTTTAGCATATTTCATGAGCTTGGAGATGTCCATATCCTGAATAAGCATAACCATACGATATTCTTTCATAAACAAATTTGAGATCCTAGAAATAAATTTGTGCATCTTGTACGGGATCAGCCACTAGCATAGGAGCATACTTGGAGAGCTTTGTGAACTTGAGGACATAGTCCCTCGCACTCATACCACCTTGTTTGAGGTTGATAAATTCTGTCATCTTAGCTTCCTTAAGTTTGGGGGGGAGGGAAGAAACGATCCAGAAAAGACAAACTTAAACTCTTCCTAATTAACTCTAGCATCACAGACCCCCTCTATCAACCTCTAAGTGTACCACACTTGAGCCACATCCTTCAACTGACAAGCAGCTGACTCAGCTTTCTCCTCAGAAGTAACCCCCATAATAGTGAACACCTTAGAGAGCTCATCAGTGAACTCTTGAGGATCCTCACAAACCTTTGATCGATAGATCTCTGGAGGATTCATTTTAACATCCCCAAATTCTTTCATCTAATCTAAAGTAATTGTGCAGGTTGATGCTGAGGAAAGACTGAGAAAGATGCAAAAGTAGGTTTATGTGAGAGGTTTACGTGTCGTAGAGAGGTTTACAACTTATAGAGTAAGTTTTGTAGCAAATTCTAATAATTAGGATTATAGGTTCATCTTGTTTATGAGAATGAATTTATGACTCATAAAACACATTAGGAATCGTAAGATAAGGTATCATACTAAATTTTAGTGACTCAAGTTTCAAGATCCTTCAGTTTGTGAAATGAGTTTATGACTCCTAGAGATAATTACAACTCGTAGGGGGGGTTTTGTGGTAAATTCCAATAACTCAGATTTTAAGATTTTCAGTCTATGAGAGGTGGTCTACGACCCATAGAATGCTCTGCGAGGCGTAAATGGTGTCTCGTAGACCCAAACGACAGTTTTTAAGAGGGGAAATTTTTTTCATTCCAATTTCTTTTTGTTAAAACCCTAGGAATTTTTATACTTGTATAAGGTCTTAAAACTCACCCTAGGTGCCTTCATTACTCATTCCACACCTTGGGGTTTTCTTAAGAGCATTGGAGGAGAAAGAAGAAGCTAGGGTTTTCACTCGAGAAGATGGATTGAATTAAAGATTGATATATCCATTCATTCTTAGGTATGTAAGGTTTACCAAAGTGTGAAATTCCTTTCTTCACTTGCCCCTTCATCATCTTGAGTCAAAATTTTAAAGGAGTTGAGATTTTGAGAAATTCCACTTTCCTAACTTTAAGTTACTGTTTTCATCATGAGGTTTTATTTGAGATAATCACTATATTGCATGAGTATTGACAAGAGATTTACACATGTATTTTCTACTTGATAGCATAAACCCTAAATCACATGTTTTCATGAAATTCCATTCATATTGTTGGGTATTTGAGTTGATTCAAATTGAGCCTTGAGCATGTTGAGTTGAGTAAATTGAGCATGATTGAGTATGAGAATCATGTTGCATTGAGTAACACACATCACTATCCATGATTTATCCTATTTGTACTACATCATGAGTCAAAATAGGTGAGTCAAACTGACCATTGAGTTTGAGTCGAGTTTGATTTGTTTGCATTGATTGATTGAGCTGATGAGAAACTGAGTTGAGCTGAGTATTAAGAATTGAGTTGACTGATTGTGCATTGAGCTTTGAGTTGATTGGTTGATCATTGACATTTAAGTTGACTGACTGACTACTGAGGATTGAGTTGATTGATGAGTTGAACATATTTTTGTCTTGGAAGGTGTATCGAGCATCAAGCGGGGAGTGACTAAACTTCTACATTAACCTCATAAAACTACATTGCCAGTGTAGGGTAGTCATTACAACTGGCCTGGCGACTCTAGTCCCGCAAGTAGACACTTATTTTGTATCCATGAGAGAGTTAATCGTCCTTTTCTATGGCAAGTTAAGGGAGGGCCAGGTAATGATGCCAATTGGTTGTACATCACCATAATTTATGGTGGGGTAGAGAGTATGTCGATTAGAGAAACTCCCAAGCAACATATTTTACTAAGCCTATTTTTAAAAGCATGATTTTACTATAAAACTTGCATATACTAAGTTGAGCATGAGATGTTGAGTTGAGGTGAGTGAGTCGAGCTTTACTTTTCATGAGCTATTTTACTTACCAATATATCTTTGTACCGACATCCATTTGGGCCGGCATCATTTTTATGATACAGATACAGGTGATAGAGGACTTCAACCTATGCATCATTGAGGTCCAGTTAAGTACACTTCCAGAGTTGGTGAGCCCTCCTTGTATTTCAGAGCCCTATTATCTTCTTATTATCATTGAGTACTTTATTTTCTTTGATTTGAGGTGTCCATGACCTATCATGGCACCATCCCAGACTGTTAAGTAGAGGCTTCATAGATAGTTGAGTATAGGACTTTGAGGAGTCTTTTGTATCTGAACTATTTTTATTGAAACTATGATACAATAGAGTTGTGCATTTTATTTCCTTCCTTACATATGATGACTTTATATTTGAGTTAGGCTTTCGCTAACAAGTTGATGTTACGATGAGGTCAAGTGGTTCTTTTGAGGGCTAGCAATAGTCTCTAAGTGCTAGCCACGCCAAGGGTACCCTCCCAGGTCGACAAACTTGGTATCAGAGCACAGAGTTCTAGAGTCCTAGGGAGTCTATGAAGCTATGTCTTGTAAAGTCTTGTTTATGAGTGTGTTGTACACCATGCTTCATAAGTAGGAAGCTATAGGACATTAGGAATGGTTGCACTTCTTTGGTATTCTGAGTTCATGCGATAGAGTTGAAAACTCTATAAACTTCTTTTCTAACTCGTGCATTACGCGATTGTAGATCATTCTCCAAGACATACTGTAACCCAGAGGAATGTTTCAGCTAGCACTATTGAGGACCCTACTTCAGAGGTGCCTCCTTAGATGGAAACGAGAGGCCGAGATCGACCGCCCAGGACTACTAGTGTTCCTATAACACCTACTGCTCCATTTGCTCCCACCACAAAGGCTGCTTTAGAGTAGCTAGCTCTATGTTCACACAGTTGGTAGCTACTCAGAGTGGGAACCAAGGTTCATAGGCTCCTAATTCTAGCTCTTATGAGCTACTAGGCTGTGAGACTTTCTAATGATGAACCCACCTATCTACACGGGGTCTAAGGTTAAGGAGGACCCTCAGAACTTCATTGATGAGATGTGGAAGGTACTGAAGACTATGTATGCAACTGAGAATGATATATTTGAGCTCGCTGACTACCAGCTCAATGATGTGGCTAATGTTTGATATAACTGGTAGGAAGAGGGTCGAGGTGATGATGCTGAGCTCGCTGCTTGGGATGAGTCAGAGAGTGCCTTCCTCAATCACTTCTTTCCTTAAGAGTTGAGAGAGGCAAAGGTTGAGGAGTTTGTGAATCTGAAACAAGAGGGGATGACTGTTAAAGAGGATAGCCTGAAATTCATCCAGCTATCCAGGTATGCCCCAGAGGTGGTTCTGGATATGAGATCAAGGATGAGAAAACTTGTGTTTGGATTGGGTAAATAGGTGAAAAGAGAGTACAAGGCGACACTTTTGATTCCAAGCGTTGACATTTCCAAAATGATGATTTATACCCAACAGACGGAGGAGGATAAGAAGAAGGATCGAGAAGAGCATTTGAGTAAGAAGGCCAGATCAACAGGGCTTGAGCCCATCCAGACTAAGCAGAGTAAGAGAGATAAGTCTTATTTCCAGAAGAGGTCTTCTAGTTATGCACCATCTTCAGCCAGTGCACCATCCCCAAGCTACAAACATGATTAGAGGTCCCAAGGTCTGCAAAACTTTAGGGTACAGGGTGTACGGTCACAAGCAAGTACGACCCTTGGCTCTAGAGGGAAGCCACCTTGTTGGAAGTATGGTAGGATGCATTTGGGTAAGTGTAGAGAGGGAGGGAATGGTTGCTACAAGTGTGGCCAGTCAGGCCATTTTCACAGAGGTTATCCAATGTGGGGCAATAGGGCCCAGACTTCTACCACAACATCACTAGCAAAGGGTAATTAGAGAGGTGCTGCACCAGGGGCAGGCAGAAGGAAAAATCTTTTGTATGCATTGGGGAATCGACAGGATCAGTAGGTTGCACCAGAGGTTGGGACGGGTATGCTTTGAGTCTTTACATTTCCTTTCTATCCTTTACTTGATCTAGGTGCAACTTTTTCCTTTGTGACTCCATATATGGCGAGTCAATTTGAGAATCTTCCCAAGTGCTTGCTTGAGCTATTTTATGTCTTTACTCCTACTGGTGAGTCTATTCCAGCTTAAAGGATCTATAGAGAATATGTGGTGTTCATCTATCATAGGGATACTCTTATTGACTTGATTGAGTCAGAGATGGTTGATTTCGATTTGATCCTTGGTATGGAATGACTTCATGCCTGCTATGCCTTTATTGATTGCCAAAATCAGACTGTTAAATTTCAGTTTTTGAATGAGCCTGTTATTCAATGGAAAGGAGATTCTGTTGCATCGAAGGGTAAGTTTATTTCTTATATCAAGGCCTGATGATTGATTTCTAAAGAATGTATCTTTCACCTTGTGCGAGTCAAGCCTGATGATGTTGAGTCCCCTACTCTTGATTCTGTCCCGATTGTAAGTGAGTTTCCTGATATGTTTCGTGAGGATCTGCCTGGTGTTCCTCCTGATAAGGATATCGACTTTGGAATTGATGTGCTTCTTGACACCCAAACTATTTCTATTCCACCATATAAAATGGCCCCTGCGGAGTTGAAAGAGTTGAAGGAGCAATTGAAGGATTTGTTAGAGAAAAGATTCATAAGGCCGCATGTCTCTCCATGGGGTTCTCCGGTTTTGTTCATGCTAAATAAGGATAGTTTTCTGAGGATGTGTACTGATAACCGTCAATTGAATATGGTGGCTATTAAGAATAAGTGTCCTTTTTCGAGGATTGATGATTTGTTTGACAACCTTCAGGGTGCCACTGTTTTCTCTAAGATAGACCTCAAATCAAGCTATCATCAGTTGAAAGTGAGAGAATATCTTTTGGGCACTTTGAGTTCTTGGTAATGTCTTTTGGTCTGACAAATGCACCCGCAATATTTGTGGACCTGATAAACAGAGTATTCATATAGTATCTTGACATGTTCATGATCATGTTTATTGATGATATCTTAGTGCATTCCAGAGATGAGGAGGAGCATGCCAATCACCTCAGGATTGCTTTGCAGACACTCTGAGACATTGAGTTATATGCAAAGTTTTCTTACTATGAGTTTTGGTTCAAATATGTGGCTCTCTTAGGTCGTGTGATTTCTGGAGATGAAATTCAAGTGGATACTCAAAAGATTGAGGTAGTTAAGAACTGACCAAGACCAATCTCATCGATAGAGATACGAATTTTTCTGGGATTAGCTAGCTATTACTAAAGGTTTGTTGAGAGATTTTCCTTCATATCCACACCATTAACTAAAGTGACCCAAAAGAAGGTCAAGTTTCAATGGTCTGATGAGTATGAGAAAAGCTTCCAAGAGTTAAAGATGAGGTTGCATCAGTGTTGACCTTGCTTGATGGAACAGATGAATTTGTTATATACTGCAATGCTTTGAGAGTGGAATTGGTATGTGTGTTGATGAAGCGGGGAAGGTTGTTGCCTATGCTTCTAGATAACTTAAGGTGCATGAGAAGAATTATCCTACTCATGATTTGGATTTGGAAGCAATGGTGTTTGCTCTCAAATTATGGCACCACTATCTATATGGAGCACATATTGATGTATTCACAGACCACACAAGCCTGCAATACGTCTTCACTCAGAAGGAGGTTAACTTAAGGCAGATGAGATGGCTTGAATTGCTCAAAGATTATGACATGAGCATCCTCTACCATCCAGGTAAAGCTAGTGTGGTTATTTATGCTCTTAGTAGGTTATCCATGGGAAGCACCACCCATGTGGAGGAGTAGAAGAGAGAGTTAGCCAAAGATGTTCATAGACTGGCATGATTGGGAGTCCAATTAGATGAATCAGGTGAAGGTGAAGGAAGAGTTCTTGTGCATAATGGGTCTGCATCATCTTTAGTAGTGGACGTGAAGGAGAAAGAAGATCGAGATCCTATCTTATTACAGTTGAAAGAATATGTGCCTAAATAAAAAGTGATAGTTTTTGCCAAAAGGGGAGATGGAGTATTGAGGTATCAGGGTAGATTATGTGTCCCTGATGTCGATGGAGTCTGGGAGAGGGTTATGGAGGCCCATAGTTCCAGATATTCCATCCATCCAAGGTCTTCTAAGATGTACCATGACTTGAGGGAAGTCTACTGGTGTGGTAGAATGACGAGAGATATTGCTGAGTTCGTCTCCAAGTGCCCGAATTGTCAATAAGTTAAATTTGAGCACCAAAGGCCATTGTAGTAGCTTAAAATTTTGAGATTTTAGAGTGGAAATGGGAGATGATTAACATGGACTTTGTTATAGGTTTACCGAGGTTTCTTACACAACATGATTCGATTTGGGTGATAGTTGACAGGATGACTAAGTCTGCTCGTTTCTTGGTAGTAAAGACAACTGACATTGCTAAGGATTATGCCTATTTACACATAAGGGAGATTGTTAGATTGCATGGTATCTCTTTTTTCCATCATCTCAGATATAGGAGCTCAATTTACTAATCAATTTTGGAGATCTTTTTAGAAGGGTTTGGGTACGAAACTGTATCTTAGAACTGCTTTTAACCCTCAGACCGATGGCCAGGTAAAGCATACAATTTAGACATTGAAAGATATGTTGAGGGCTTGTGTCATTGACTTTAAAGGAAATTGGGATAACCATTTGCCTTTGATAGAGTTTTCTTAAAACAACTTTCATTCGAGCATTCAAATGGACCTATATGAATCCCTATATGAGAGGAGGTGGAGGTCACCAATTGGATGTTTTGAGGTAGGTGAAATAGATTTGATTGGACTAAAATTGGTTCACCAAGCTATGGGAAAGGTGAAGATCATTCGAGTAAGGTTGAGGACAACACAGAGTCAACAAAAATCCTACACAGATGTCAGAAGAAGAGATTTAGAGTTTGAAGTCAATGATTGGGTGTACTTGAAAGTGTCGCCCATGAAGGGTGTGATAAGATTTGGAAAGAGAAGTAAGTTAAGTCTGAGGTACATTGGCCGTTATTAGATCATATAAAGAGTGGGCCATATGGCGTATGAGTTAGAGTTACCATCAGAGTTAGAGCCATTCACCTAGTTTTCCACATTTCTATGCTCAAGAAGTGTTAGGGAGATCCTCAGTTAGTTGTTCCTGTTGAGAGTGTTGGAGCGAAAGACAGTTTGAGCTATGAGGAGATTGCTATCCAATTCCTTGATCATAAGGTTCACAAGTTAAGAACCAAAGAGGTTGTGTCTGTCAAAGTATTGTAGAGGAACCAATTCGTAGAAGAAGCCACTTGGGAGGCAGAGGAGGACATGAAAGCCATATATCCTCATTTATTCCTTCTTGCTAATGATGAGAAGTTGATGGCAAGTATTTCCCTCTAATGTCACAACCCAAGCCTTGGGCCTAGACGTGACACAGCACATGGGGAACTTGAAGGGACCCCAAGCAAGCCTCTTAACATATCATTACACATCCTTGGTCACAAAAGTAATAAAATACCAACAAGAGATGGTAAATAGGGATTACCAGGGCTAAGGGACATCTTTCATATAATAACCATCAAGATTCAAGAGAGAGTCAAGCTTATAGCATTATACATAACATGTCCAACAACACCTCTAACCATAGAACTTAGCGGAGGCCAAAACAAGCAATCGAGCTCACTTTTATAGACAAAATATACAGTAAAGAAAGAGAGTCGTAATACGTAACATAAGAACATAAACATTGTCCCTGGAATGGAGAACTCACCAAGTAGCTTTAGAGAGATCGTACTAGCCATGTGAAGGAGGATGATCAAGGATGGTAACATCATGTACACATAGAGTATACGTTAGTATGTTTGAATGTACTATGTATGTAGGATGCAATGCAACAAGAGATAAGCATCATAATCAAAATACATAATAGTAAACAATAGATTACACAATAACAATATGATATGTATGATAAATGCCTAAGTAAAACATGCTTACATGGAATATAATACAGTGTAAGAAGAGACCATCATTATATAATCTGTAGATTACCAAGTTACAAACCCCTTTGGTTGGTTGGTGGATTGTTGCACCCTACCACCCATGGTGATTGAGAAACTAAACCCTCAATCCAGTTACCAAGATATGAACCCCTTGATTGGTTAGTAGATAGTCTCACCACACCACCCTTGGTGATTGAGGTACTAAACCCTCAACCCTATTATCAAGGCACAACCCCTTTATTAGTATCAAGGTACAAATCCCTCGACATGGTTACCTGGGATCTTAACCCCCCGAGTAAGGCATGGTCACTTTTCAAACTATACAGGAGAATATCATATATATACGTTCCTTTAATTATCATAATGTCATTCAACTCATAAGACATGCATTGGACTTTCAATTCCTCAGAATACATTAACCAGACATTTTATCAAACATTTAGCGGGTATCTAGAGCTAGTGTAAGACCATGTAATTCAATGGAATCATGCTAAACAATTCAGTGTAAAACCATCAATAGATACTTGGTAATACCTCAAGCAATATACATCAAAACCCTTCATCAAATCTCATAATAGTTCTTAGATTCATAGCTCAAAACATGCTAAAACAATCACAATTTCATGAAACCCCAACATAGTGTGTAGTGAAATTCATAATAAGTAAGACCCATGAGTAAATCAACTTTAAATCATACAATTTTTGGTAAAAGAAAGCTTGGGCATCATGGGTGAAAGGGACCCATGAAGCAAAACCCACATACCTTGACTTTGGAGAATAACTTGATGAAGATTGGAGATGGAGACTTGAAGCTTGAATGAGTACCTTAAGATCCATATGAGTTTTGAGACTTGGAATTTAGAGTGAAATATGAGTCTAAGTGTTTGAGTGTGTATTGGGGAATGTCTTGAATGATATGAGGGTGAAATAAGGCTAAGTATAGGCATTTTCATGCATGGGAATAGTTAGGCCCGAGACCCAAAAGTCTTAGGCTGAGATAGAAAAACATTACACAAAAATACATAGTAGTGCGCCCTTGGCGCGTCGCCCCAGGGGCGCAGATGCACACTAGAAATCGCATTTTTGTGATTTTCAAATTTTGCTACGGTTGCTCTTAAATAAGGGTTAGACCAACTCTGCACTTAATTTGACCCCCTGAACAAGAATATGAAGTCGGATTCTCAATATCACACGCGGATTTTGAGATATATGGAAATTACAATTTTGGGCACTTTCGAGGCACATTTTTGGGCATTTTTTGTGGTCATTTCATCTAAATTATTGAGTTTCCATTTCTTGGAGTCTTCCTTTCACTCCCCATATGATAGACAATAGAGTTCTAGAGCTTGAGTAAGGATTGATGTGATTTGTTGAATACTTGACTGTTTTACTTGCTGAGTTATTTGATTGATTGTATAGGTTAGATAAGATCTAGTTGATTTTTAAAGTCCATAGGTAGATTCGTCCCTTAGCCTAAGTTCCTATCCTTCTCTTCATTTGAGTACAATGACCTCAAGGGGGAGATAATGTAACATCCCCAATTTTTTTCATCTGATCTGGAGTGATTGTGCCGGATGATGTTGAGGAAAGACTGAGAAAAGATGCAGAAGCATGTTTACAAGTCGTATAGAGGTTTACAACTTGTAGAACAGGTTTAGTAGAAAATTCCAGCGATCTGGATTTCAGGTTCATTTTATTTACTTGAATGAGTTTATGACTCGTAAGATGAGGTCTCCTACCAAATTTCAATGAGTCAAGTTTCAAGATCCTTCAGTTTACGAGATGAGTTTACGACTTGTAGAGCACATTATAACTCGTAGAGAGGGGTTTAGTGGTAAATTCTAGCAACTCAAGCTTTTGGACTTCCAGTTTATGAGAGGTGGTCTACGACCCGTAGAATGCTCTACGAGTCGTAGACAGGGACTTGTTGACCCAGACGACAGTTTTTAAGAGGGCCAATTTTGTCTATTTTGGTTCCTTTATGTTAAAACACTAGGAAGTTTTAGATGTGTATAAGGTCTTAAAACTCACCCTAGGTGCATTCATTACTCATTCCACACCTTGGGGTTTTCTTGAGATTATTGGAGGAGAGGGAAGAAGCTAGGGTTTTCATAAGAGCAAGGATTTAATTGAAGATTGATTTTCCCTTCATTCTTAGGTATGTAAGGCATACGAAAGTGTGGAATTCCTTTCTTCACATGCCCCTTCATCATCTTGAGTCAAGATTTGAAAGGAGTTGAGATTTTGAGAAATTCTACTATCCTAACTTTATATCTCTTCTTTCCTGAGGTTTTATTATAATGTATGAGATAATCACTATATTGCATAAGTGTTGACAAGAGATTTACATATGCATTTCCTACTTTATAGAATTAACCCTAAATCACATCTTTTTATGAAATCCTATTCATATTGTTAAGTATTTGAGTTGATATAAATTGAGCCTTGAGCATGTCGAGTTGAGAAAATTGAGCATGATTGAGTATGAGAAGCATGTTGCATTGAGTCACATACATCACTATCCATGATTTATCCTATTTGTACTACATAATAAGGCAAAATGGGTGAGTCTAAATGACTATTGAGTTTGATTTGCTTGCATTGATTGATTGAGCTGATGAGAAACTGAGTTGAGCTGAGCTGAGCATTGAGAATTAAGTTGATTGATTAAGCATTAAGCTTTGAGTTGATTGATTGAGCATTGAGATTTGAGTTGATTGATTGAGTATTGAGGATTGAGTTGATTGATAAGTTGAGCGTATTTCATTCTTGGGAGGAGTATCGAGCACTGAGCGGGGAACGAGTAAACTTCTACTTTAACTCACAGATCTACGTTGCAAGTATAGGATAGTCATTATTGCTTGCCTGGTGACTCTTGTCCCGTAGGTGGCCACTTATTTTGGATCCATAAGAGAGTTGATCGCCCTTTTCCATGGCAAGTTAAGGGCTGGCGTGACGACGATGTCAATTAATTATACATCACCATAATTTATGGTAGCTAGAGAGTGTATCGATTAGAGAAACTCCCAAGTAATACTGATTGAGCATAAGATTTTAAGCCGAGTTAGTTTTACTAAGCCTATTTTTAAAAGAATAATTTTACTATAAAACTTGCATATACTGAGTTGAGTATGAGATTTTGAGTTGAGGTGAGTGAGTCAAGCTTTAATTTTCTTGAGCTATTTTACATACTAGTATATTCTATGTGCTAATATTTGGGCCTAAATCACTTTATGATGCATATACAGGTGATAAAGGACGTCATCTCGCTCATCGTTGAGGTCCAGCTTAGTATACTTCTTGAGTTTGTGAGCCCTCGCATTCCGGAGGAGTCCTGTTATCTTCTTATTATCGTTGGGTACTTTATTTTCTTTGATTTGAGGTGTCCATGGCCAGTCATGGCACCAACCTAGACTGTTAAGTAGAGGCATCATAGACAGTTGAGTAGAGGACTTTGAGGAGTCTTTTGTATCATTTTTATTGAAACTATGATACAGTTGAGTTGTGCATTTTATTTCCTTCCTTACATATGATGACTTTATATTTGAGTTAATCTTCCGCTGTCGAGTTGAATTGACGATGAGGTCAAGTGGTTCTCTTGTGGGTAGCAATAGTCTTTGAGTGCCTGTCACACCAAGGGTACCCTCCTGAGGCATGATAGTTATCCGAGTAAAATCTCTCACTCTAGCAGCTAGAGTGGAATCACGAGGGGGAAGATTAGCCTTTCTAGTCTGAGTGGTCACCATTTGGGCAAACATATCAATAACATTATAGAATTCACTATTACTGATCAGCTCTTCCAGAGGCCCTTAAGGATCTTAGTCCTCATTAACCGGGGCTTGCTTGGGTAGGGGAGCTCTTTGTGGAGGCATCTTCTGTAATGTAGCAAGGAAATCATCAAGATTAGGAAACCTTAATACACAGTCCAAAGCATGACATAAGACATGAGGAAGTGAGATAATTCCTAGAATGCCATCACAACCTCCCATTCATAGGTATGGTCACTTCACACCCATGAATAGGACTCTACTAGACAAAGCATGTTGGATTCTGAGAATCATTGATAAACCTAGTGCTTTGATACCAAGCTTATCCATATTCACATCATCGGTTTAGAAGCATATAAATAGATAGTATATATATAATTCTAAGGGGCGGAAAATTATGACTCACGCTATGGGAATATAATAGGGATATGGATTTGCATGGATTCACATAACAGACAACATATAAAGACTAAGGGATGGGTAAGTATGACTTACTCTACGGGGCTAAAATGGGACTTAGGACCTTCCACATTTCCATATCATAACATAAATTAAAATCATATCATAACCAAATCATAATAAACATATCTAATAGATAGCCATGACCATAATCTCCGAATAACAACACATAGCATATATCCGTACAAGAGTCTACAAGATGTCCAATAATGACTCTAGTCATATAATAGGACGGGGGCCAAGACATGTCATGGGCTTACCCTCGAAGTACATAGCATAAGAGAAAGCAACATAAGGTAGATAGATATTGGCTTTTTCTTGGAAGATAGGACTCGCCATAACAACTTTCTTAATTCTGAACTAGCCTCAAATGGTGGATGAATGTAGTCTCTAGTCCCTACATGGTTTGATCATGTAGACAAAAGGTATGCGTTATATGTTAGAATGTACTAAGAATACAGGCATGTAATGCATATGAACTTATTAAAACTCCATTCAATGTTAGATGACAAGGGCATATAATATAGAAAGAAGTATATAACCAAAGAAGAGTAATATAACAATATGCCATGAAATCCATGATGCATGAAATGCCATGATGCTAATATAAAGAGGGAATGAGACCTGAATTGACATATAAGACAAGCGAGCTATTACTTGAAATCCTGATGTTATCCCCATACTAGAAGAAAAGGTGGTCTATTTGCTAAAGATAAATCATACTTCTCCGTACGGGCCTCTCATTTCCGAGAAGTAACCTTCTTTACGGGCCTCTTATTACGGATATGGTTTTCATATTTTATCATATCATATCAAAGTTGTAACCACATCTTATGTGCCTCCTATTTTAGTGAGTGTTACCATATCAAATACCTATGCTGTCATATAGTTCAAGAGAAAGGAAGAGGACCCTCAAGGATAACCCTTATGCCTCCAATCTCATCGATGCTAATTCATCATCCCACAAGAATACATATACTTATACATTCTTTTAAAAGAGGTGAAAGTCATTACAAATCATTTCAATGCATACTTGGGCTTGAAAGCCTAAAATTTTTCATAATCATTCATATTGGCTCAAAAACCAAATCTCATTTCTAATCATACTTTTCATGCATAAGAATAACCCATTCACAATTTCTATATAGTGTAAATACCCAATATTGCTCAAAGAGCCATATCATAGATATTTATGTGATCATATTCTTGTCATAACCATATATGTGAGCTTAACTCACCGAATCATTTCATAAACATATGCAGGCTTAACCCGCCAATTCATTTTCATCAAAATCCAATGCTCATATATGCATATGCCATGAATGATATGAAAATAGCAATGGGCATTAGATATTCAATCTTAAATCAACAATTTAATATGAAATTCAAGTAAATCCATAAGTAAAATCTACATTCAGATCATAATGTTGATTACCCATACTCAAATCAAACATTAAAGGGATAATGCATATTCAAATCTTTATAACATTCATACAATTTAACATAGTAGGGCTTAAATCACTTTAAAATCAACAAGAAAACATAGACCATATCTGAATTGAATCAAATAAACAATAATTTAAAAGGACCATATTCAAAGTAAACTTAATTTCATAAATCAAGGAGTAAAAAATGCTTGGGTCTTTATGGTTGAAATGGTCCGTGAATCAATCCTATATACCTTATCTAGCCAAGAAGAAACAAGAAGAATTTGGTGAAGAAGAGACCCTTTGCTTAAGCTTCAAGACAATCCTCCAAGGTTCACTTTAGGGGAGATCTAATGAGAGAGCTTGAATAGATTCTAAGTGTTGAATGAATTTGACTAACATAATAAGAGTATAGGTCATTTGAATGTCTTAGGATAGCATACAAAGTTACGAACATCCCTTAGGAATAACTAAAATTACAAGAACGCCAATAATAAATCGGAGGATAAAATGTTACCAGGGGTGCTGTACAAGGGCCATACGGACCGTACCAAGGCTCATGGACTATGCACCCTTCTGTAAGGCATCACTTAGCCAAAATCCTCACTGATAAAGTTCTGAAATGGTGATTCCATACTTAGAAAACTTTCACACCAATGCCCATACGAAGGGCCATATGGCCCGTGAAGAGTTATACGGACTGTACAAGGTTCATGTGTGAATTGCCTTGGCCAAAATTTTGTTTCCAAGGACAAGGCTACATCACACAAATCACCATATGACCTATAAAGTGCCAGAATGTATGGGGTCTATGTTGTGTGAACCTTAGTCTTAAACTCGAAAGTTAAGGTCAACACTCTACATACAAGGTCAGGGACCACCTTCACACTTCTCTCCACGGCTTGTGGTGAGTCACTAATGTCACCTAAGCTACATCTTATTTTTGATGTTAAAGAGATTGTTGTCAAGATATGTAACCTAACCAAGGTTAGGGTCGGACCCAAGGGAATATGGTAGACTTAGAAGAATTTACTGTTTCAATTTGGGTTATTAACGTACTTATTTCCTTAAAGGGGGGGGGGTTGATAATAATAATGTAAGTAATGCTAAACTAAAACAAGTGTTTAACCAATATGAAGAGAAACTAGTGTATTGTGTTTCCCCATGATTCCCTAACTTAGCATCATTGGATAACCAAATTCTTTTCTAGTGTAGCATGCAGAATAATAAGTTATGTTGACCTAACCCTTTGTCCTAGTCTAGAGAAACATTTTACTACATAAATTGGTCCATATCTATAGTGTGACATCACCAACCCTTACTTGTCGTCCCAGTACACCTCCCTTTGGCCCAATTCGATTGTTAGACGAGAAACATCAATCAAATCCTATTAATTAATCTCTTTTCCTATTCATTACTACCTTGATCCAGTCAGTAACACTAGGTAGGTTCTAATGTTGGCCACCACTAGAAAACATTCAAAATGAAGAGAATTAATTAATACATGCATGCACAGTTTTCAAGAATTGTAAATTATCCAATTTTACCTTGTTAGTTTTTCATGGTTGGTGCAACCCTAGTTGTGGATTTAGCTACTCATGGTTTGTGTAGATTCAAGACTTATGAATTTGAATAACATAATACAACACTTACACAATTGAATTAAGCACAAGAAAATACAATCTTCAATGAGAATCACAAGATTGTAATTAGAAGATGAAATTAAAGTGTACAAGTGTTTCTCAAACTTTTCAATATTTTTCTCTATTGTATCTTACTGATTTTGTGCTATCATCTAATAAAAGTAACCTAAAAACCTATTTATAATGTTTAAAATAAAATCCAAAATAAAATAGGACAACTGGGTCAGCACACTTCACGAGGTGCACTATGGGCCGTATAGTGATTTACGGCCCATAGTTCAATCTTTGTTGCTTCACTTCTGAACTTGGCTTCTATGACACCCCTATATGGCCCATAAAAGGTTCTACAACCCATAGGGGGTTTCGTCTGATGATACTTCAGAAAGTCCTCCTTCTCTGATCCTCAAGGTACGAAACTTGATCTATGACTCATAAAGTGTTCCATGACTTCTCTGCTTATTCATGGACCAAACTTTAAAATGCACCCTTCATTAGAATTACACATGAAACCTCCTTCACAACTCATAGAGTACTCTATGTCCTGTAAAGGATCTTGTGGATCTTCAAAATCAGCAACTTCGGTATAGTTTGCCCAAAATCAATACCAACCTTGAAATCCTGCAAAATAAACACATAAACACATCAAAAACTAATAACTTCATATTGAGAATATACAAATTCAAGTTTTAAGCACCAAAAGTTCTGCATTTTGGTAGGACATCAGTCAGATAGCCCGTGGAGGTGCCCTTAAGGTGTCACCTTGGTAAAAATGCTTTCCAAAACCAATATCTAAGCACCATTGAGGATATACAAACTGAAGGTCCTTACATGTAGGCCCAAGTATGAGTCTCATTTTTGGCTTATGGTTCAAACTACAGGTCGTAAAATAAGGCCTATGGATGGGATTAATCAAAATGGAAAATTATTTAGGTGTGGGGAGGATCTATGAGGGGTATTTACAATTTATAAATGGAACTATGGACTGTAAAGAGTGTTTTTGGTTTGGGGTATTGGGTTGGTTAAAAATTAGTTTTTTTGAACTTGAACTACAAACAAACAAGAAAACCCGTAGTTCTGTCTATGAGCCATAGGATGGTCTTATTGATGGGATCTTGATAGTGAAAAAATTTCTAAGTGTGAAGGATTTCTGTGAAAGGGTTCTACAACTCATATAATAGGGTCATAGATGAAGGATAATAGGTAGTTTCAGAAGTCTAAAAATGTAACTAGGATGAAACCCTCTTTCTATGACCTGTGATTTGATCTACGATCCATAAACTGTGATTTGATCTACGATCCATAAACAGGGGTTATTGTTCGGGTCTGGCAGTTTTTAATGAAGGCTATTTTTGATCTTTCCTATGTCCCAAGCCAAAAATTACGTTATTTTTGGTTCTTTACCTCTAATATCATCCCGAATTCCTCCTAAACATCCTCATTCTTTCCCACTCCAAATCCTTAAAATTTTCTAAGGCAAAAGTTTTCTCTAAAGAAGAAGAAGGAACTAAGGTTTCATCAAATTCCCAACCCATCATCAAATTCCCTTAGGCTTTGTAATCAGGTATGTGGGATAGGTTTGTTTATGGATTTCTTTCATCCACAAAATCCAAAATATCAATTTTTTTTACTTTTTCTTTAAGTTATGAAATTTTATGAGTTCCATGAACTTGTTTTAAATGATGTCATAATGATATATTTTCAGTTTCATTAACTATAATGATGCAATGTAAGGATCTGTTATGGAATTCTAGAGTTTTCAAATTGAGTTCCATGATTTCCCTACCTAAGGTTTGATGTAGACTGTTTAAGAATTATTTTAAATTGATGTTTTTCTTCTTATTGATGCTAGTATTTTTACATTTCATGTTTTTAAGCCTTTTGCATAAGTCCACTAAGCTTTAAGTTGAGTTCCTACATGATGTTAATTACAAGCGCCTTAAAAGTATGTTATGAAAGTTATAAATCCCTTTAATAATGTTTAACATAGACCCTCAATTTGAAAAGACAATTTTTACCTAAGTGGAGCTCTAAGTTAACGAGCTACTCCTATCATGTGAAAGTATGTTTTAAAGGTACATAAATGTCTAAGTATTCGACTATGCTATAAATATTCCCATGGGACTTGACTTAGCACCAAGTGAGGCAATGAGGTGGGTTTTGTAAGGTAGCTTTAGTAGCAACCTCTTGTCTCATTAACTTTGTACCTTTGTAGGCTAAGGCTAGTAGATCCACAATAGCAAAGTTAATTTTAAGATATGCCTGCATAAGTTGATGGAGCTCCACCCAGAAAGTGGACTCCATATGCCAATGTAAGAGGTCATGTTCGATTCCATGTAGTAGGTTACATGGTCTTAGATGAAAAAATGGTCTTCTCCCACATAGCTATATAAATGATGTTTATGTTACTTCAAAAAATATTTTTGCATGATGCATTGATAATTTATCTCATATTGTGCTATACTCCTTGAATATGACTAAGCATGTTTTTGAATTATTGCATTACAATTTCATGAATGTTGATGTTGCAACCTCGTATTTGCATTACATCCCACATACTTAGTACATTCCAATGTACTAACACATATTTTGGCTACATGATATCACCGTGTAGTAGCTGACTACCTCCTCCTGTGGCACATGGCTAGATTTCAGATGTACGAGGCTAATGTTATTAGCGAGCCCTCTAGTTTGGAGACTACACCTCTTTCTTTATGCTTATTATATTGTTGAGACATTACTTTACTCTTGAGTTATATTTTGGATATTTTTACTTTCTATGTGGGAAATGCTTTTGAAACATTTCACTTGATGGTGAGCTTTGAATATGTCTTAACCATTGCCAAGTCTTTTATGTAGACGGTAAGATTGGCCAATATGTATGAAGTTTAAGTTGTTTCTTTTTTATGAGACTTTGATGTAGTCCCTTAGTCCTTTTCCCTATTTTTAAGAATTGTGCTTTATTTGATTTAAGTACCTATGCATGCTTGATGAAGGCTGAGAGGTTTAGGTGGGGTGCCTTTAGGTCCCTCATTCATCATATTATGACTAGGACCTAGGCTTAGGTCATGACAAACTTAGTGTTAGAGCATGAAGTATTGAATATTCCTTGGATGTCCAATATACCACACCAAGTAGAGTCTTGTTCATCGTTATAAAGCGTACCACAATCATGAATGAGAGGCTAGGAAATTTTTCCTTCTTCATGATTCATATCGTGCCTTGTGGAAGTAAGTTGGTTAATCATTTGGAATACAAAATGGTGAATTCTTTTGAGTTTATGTGTTCCTTGTGGGTTCAACACTAATATTTTTTAGGTTCTATTTCTTGACAATGACCGCTTTATCCTCCAAAAAACAGGCATAACTCTGGCTACATCAAGATTATGATGCCGTTGCTGGGGAATGCGGCTAGACTTAGTGAATTCATTAGTAATTCGAGTGTTAATTTTTAGTTCCCTTATTTTACTTTTCTTTGTTATTTTTGTTCTTTTTCAGGGTGTAAGTTAGTCTATACCCAACACTCAGAGTCAAGGAAATCCCTTAACTCCATTTGACCAGGAGATCCATAAAACATTGAGGAGAATGGCCCAAGACAATGCCAATAACTTGGCCAATGTATCTTTAAACAAGAATAACAATGAGGATGCTGAGAATGAGAATCCACCTCCTCTTGAGGATATTTCTCCACATCCTCATGATTTCAATGCCAATGCTTACTAGTAGAATCAGTACGGGCTGAATCCTATGGCTTTGAAGGCGACTGGAGCTATTGTGTTGCCACTACTACCGGTAGACATAAAGTTCACGGTCTAGAGTGGATTACTTCAGATGCTACAGAACCATGGGCTATTTTCGGGCTTGCCATCAGAGTATCCTCATAGCCACCTACACAATGTGTCATTCGTCTGCAAGAAAGTGATGGAAACAAAAAATATTTCTACGGACACTGTGGGGCTTCATGTCTTCCTATTGTCTCTCATGTCAAAAGTAACATTATGGCTATTTAAGCTCTTGTAGAGTTCAATCACCTGTTGGGAAGACTTGCAGAAGGCCTTTTTTGAGAGGTACTTCCTTAGATCAAAGAGGCTTAATTTGAAGGAGCAAATCAACAACTTCGAGCAACTTCCTGGTGATTCAATCAGTACTACTTCAGAGCTGTTCATGAAATGTCTGAAAAGTGTCCCTGACCATAAAATAGTTGATGATGCTTTGGTGGAGATCTTCTACCGTGCCCTTGATGAGAACAGTCAGACCTGTGTGCTGATACTATCATGAGGGGAATGTTTTTAGACCAACAATTTCAAGGATCATAGAGCAAATGGAAAGAGTGGTCAAGACTAATCGCGTATGGGGGCAGCAAGACTAAGAATCCACTAAGAGTTTGTGTCTTGTCAGTGTGGGTCCAAAAAAGGCTAGAATTAATGAAGAAATCATGTAGCAGCTTGCTTAGATTCACACAGGTATGAAGGTGATGATGAAGTAGAGCAATGAGAGAGTGAATATAGTGGTTCATCAACCTCCACATGTGCCCATGTATGAGGAGCCATATTATGATAAGGACGCATGTTTTGTTGCTGATTAGATGGGGAGTTTCTGGACCAACGCCCAAGGGTCCAATCAGTACTATTGGTGCCAAGGTCAAGGAAACTAAGGTCGAAACTTTAATAGAAATGGAGCTTGCCCGGATAACCGCAGAGGTTACTATGATAGGAATAGGGATCTAGAGAGAGATGCAGATTGGGGTTGCAGAGAAGGCTTTAAAAATGGTCCTTATGTGCTACCGCATAACTGCGACGTAGGTGCTGGCAGTTCTAGAATTGAGGAGATGTTTGATAGCTTGTTTAAGAAATCTAAGACATAGGATGAGACTCTAAGGGGAATGATATTAGTAATTTTGAGTATTAATAAGAAAATAGAGTCTCACTCTGTGGCTATCAAACAACTGGAACAACAGTTTGGTCAAGTTTCGACCTAACTTAATCAGCGTCAGAGGGGTATACCTCCTAGCAACATAGTTCAAAAGTCCTAAAAATGATGGGAAGTGTATGGCAGTCACTACTCAAGGTGGCAAGAGCACTATTGATCCTCCCATGCTGGTTGATGTAGAAGATGTTGTTGATACCCAATTTTTACCCTCCACGGTGTCGAATTAGTCATCGAGCTTTATTTTCATTTTTAACATTTAAAAAAAAAGATTTTCGCGCGTGGGCCACACGCCCCTAATTTCCTTAATTCCTCATCTTCTTCATCTTTCTCCTAAAACAGAGAAAACCCAGAAAAAAAAGCCAGAAAACCCTTCCCCCTTTGATCTCCCTCACTATTTTCTCCTTTTCCTCGTCCCGACCTTGATAACTCCCTCTTCCTCTCTCGTCCCCTACCTTCTTTTTCTTCATCGCACAAAAGCCAGAAAACCAGAGACCAGACGTTCCCTGACCAACAACCCAAAAACTCTCCTTTTTCTCCTCAACATTCCACTCAATGATCCCTTTTTTAGATTTTTATTCCGCAATTAATAGATGTAAAGTTGGAAATATTGATTTCCAAGATTCGAAATTCAAATTTCGAATCAAAATCCCCAAATCCGATCCATTTTTTCCATTTTAAACTCTAGTCGTTCCCTATAAATTGGACCTTCTCCTCATTGTTTGAGAGAGAGGAACTATCGGAGGAACCCTAAAAAATCTCACAGCCATCTCACTCTTAAGAAACAATAAGTTGCTATTCAACGGTTCAGTTTATTTTCAGAAAGCTCAAATCATTTCGAAGTTGAATCGGTAGTATTGAAACCAGGAAAACATAGACGAAGCTCCCATTTTGGTGGTGTCAAACTTCGCCTCCAATTAAGCTCATCGTCGTCTCAGTTTCACTGCCCCGACGAAGGTAATAATCAATCTCGTTTCTTCATTCAAAGTTTCGTAACTTCGTTTGAAAGTGAGATTTGAAGATGTGTCTAAGATTTTCTGTCTGCATTTGGTTTGCTAACTGGAAATCTCTGTTGCAATGAGTTAATGTTGTTGTGATGCCGTTGTGCTGGCTTCCATTAGCTATGTAATACTTTCGTATGAATTTCTCCTTTCCCCGTAGATGATGTGCGTAATGATTCTAGTTGCTATTAGCTGTGCGCATGGTGATATTCGAATTGATACATATTAAGTTGATGGTGTTCGCCTAAGCATCTTGTTGACAGTTGTTGAGGGTATCATTATTGTGTTATCCATTTATTTGTTTAGAACATGTTATAATGTTTAAACCTTGTTATAATTCATCTTATATGATAGTTTTGCCTTAAGGATGCTGTTAAGTCATTCTCTTGTATACACAACCTGCCTAGTATACTCTCAAGGACACTGAATTTTAATTAGAATTAAAGTTCTGGAGCTATAAACAACTTTGAACATGTTCTGTCTAATTCTGTTCTGTTCCTTATCTGTGCAAATGATTGAGTTCACTATTTGTATCTTTATTTCAAAGTCTTATTGTTATATACAATAACCTTAGTCCCCTCTCAGCATATGTGAGTATAATGATTATGAAATGGGTTGGGCTGATTCGCTTACACTTCTGATGACACATCAATCTGGCATGTTATATTGGTTGAGCTTTACAATACAAATTGCTGCTGTCTGGTGCAAAACTATACTTGCTGTTATGTGAGTTTTTATTCCTCTTATTACTCTATCTGTCTCCTGTGTTAAAACTGATTGTTAGCAGTTTCATTTCTCCTCTTCCATTCTTGAATTCCTTATCATGTCTTGATCTCACATATAGCATAAATGCACTTCGTTCATTCATCATACTGGTCTGGTTTTCAAATCTCTGTCCATTTATTTACTGATCTTCAGATGATAATTTAGGAAGGTCATGTCCCAATTTGCTATAATATGTTGCAAGCTTTGAACCTCCTTATCTTGGTTTGTGAGTCAAAGTATTGTCCCCTGCATATCCTTGTCTGGCAAACTCTTTTCTCGATAAAGTGACTTATGTTTTCCTTTCAAATACTTACATGTTGGACTTGTAAGCTTAACCGTATGTTTACTTTCAATAAAGCAAAATGCGTGTTTATTAGGGCTCCATTAAGCAGATAACAACGAGATTATGATGCTCACTGCCAGTACTTGCGTTTTTTTCCTTTTCTTTCAAGTAGGAAAATTGAAAGTATTCGTTCTTGGATCAACTTCAATTATTTTGCCAATAAGCGTATGGCATGAGTTTGAAACCGTATCTTGTTAACCTTTCTATCTTTTAGTTGCTTCATATATTGGTTTGTTGCGATTGAAGTTTTAACTCATTCATGTTTTAAGTTCCAGATTCCTTCATTTATTCACAACTCTTTTAAACAAGTCTCTTTCCCTATATTTAGACTTAGTTTGGAATTGTACTTTAACAATACTACGTCCTCCGAATGAATGTTATTAATTCCTTATCTTTATTGTTTTGTTGCATGTGGAATCACCTCTGAGTTCGTTGTGGACTCCTCCTTCATTCGCCTTTCCTTGGGCCACAGAGGTCCAACCTCCCTTCATCGAGTCTGAAGAAACAGTCTGTAGAGCCGTGGGGCCAATTTACGATATACACTAACAGTGTGTACAAAAGAGGGACAAAGGCCCAGAATCGTCAACTCTCTTCTCTCATATTATTTTATTTATATATATACTTGTATTTGTCTGGATACTAACATATTATTTTTTTATTGATTTCAATCTAATTAAATTCCCCAGCCTGTCAAAGCCGTTTATGTTAACTTTTATCCTATTGTGAAAAGGTGTTTGCCTTAAATAAAATAAATAATTTTTTTATAATAAAATAAAATATATATAATAAAAAATGTGATTTTATCATATTAGTTCAACTTTCAAATTTGGTTAATTTTTTAAGTTAAATAAAATGCTTTTAATCTAGTCTAAGTATAGTCAAAACTCTTTCAAGTTGAGTCAAAATCTTGAAAAAAAATCAAAATTCAAAATCAGTCAATTCTTTTTGTCAAAGTTAGTCAAACACTTAATCGCCGGATAACCGCATTTAGCGGCCATTTCGAGTGCGTAAAACTTTCTCGAAGTGGAAATGTGAACCCGAACCTATTCTCTGGAATTTTAAAAGATTTTTCTGTTAGGTCTTTTAAAATAT
>JAOTQR010096301.1:0-30527 GCA_025774065.1 Solanum ossicruentum | reverse complement strand
TTTCGAAGTAGGTTGGATACGGCGGGTCGGTTTGCCCATGGGCCGGCTTTGCTTAGTTTGGAGACATAAGGAGCTGGTCTTGGGATATGTTGGCATCATGACGTGTGGGTGCTGGGCCTCATTCACCTCGGCTCACGTGAATGCTTAGACGCTGTTCGCCTCGGCTCATTTATTTGTGCATAATGACCTCTTTACATTACGATACGTGAGTGCTTAGCCGCTGTTCGCCGCGGCTCACCTATCATATGACGTGAGTGCTTGGCCGCTGTTCGCCTCGGCTCATTTGGGCTACAGTTGGGACTTATGTTGGAGACTTCGGGGATTTGAAAGTTCTGGTGTTGTGCTGTGATCGTTCCCATCCGATATGCATTACTTTGATATTTTAAATAAAGAATTATTTTGATGTTTGCATGCAGGTTTGACTCATACATTTTTATTGGGACTATTACTCCTATTTATATTTCATACTTTCTTCTTTACATATTCAGTACGTATTTCGTACTGACCCCCTTCCCTCGGGGGTTGCATTTCATGCCCGCAGATACTGTCGTGCACGCTAGAAAGCCACCTTCTTAGGACCTCTGTCTACCATTGAAGTGCTCCCTTTGCCTCAGTAGCAGATTTTTGGTATATACATATACACTTATTTTCAGTATTTTGCATTTATGTATATTCGAGGGTATGACGGGGCCCTGTCCCGTCCTATGATTCAGTTCGTATGTATAGAGGTCTGTGGATACATGTGGGTGTGGGATATTGCCTGTGGTATGACTACGTATGTATGATGCATTTGTCGGGCGGTTCTACCGCAGTGGTGACCTTGTCGGCCCACGTATATATGTGTTTAGATATTTGTTGTATGCTGGGGTTGCTGTTTGCGGGTTTGGTTAGTCAGTAAAACAGAGGAAACTCTGCCGAAATTTCGATAGATTCCTTAGCTATTATAGTTGGAAAACTGGTTCAGTGTTTGTCTGGGTGCCCAATCGGCACTAATCACGGTCCCTGGGTTGGGTCGTGACACTTAGCCCTGGCTGACACATACTAGAGTGAGAGGATGACAAGTGGACATTTTAGAGACTACCATCTGCCATATACCATTCGGGCTCGAGTTCCCAGCCCCCAGATACACAGTAGAGTATGATCGTAGGTTAAGGCAGACTACGGACAAGGCCCTGATGATAGACTAGAGCAGCAGAGCCGGCTTGATGAGATGGGTGCCAAAGCAGACTGCTTAGTTGGGCCTGAACCCTGCATGTGTAGCCACTTCTCCTAAGGGCTTTGTGAAGGCCTTCTTCAGTTTCTCCGCTTAATTTAGGTGGGCTTATAGGGTCACGAATCTGACCAATGCTTGCAGATAACACCTTGACACCAAACCGTGCCATTCTAGTTGCAAGCATCTTGGCTAGCTATGAGATTGATTGGGCCAGCCTCATCGCAGAGCAGATTCACAAGATGGCATTGAAGAGGTCCACCTCCATCCCCTTTTCTTGCTTGATCTAGAGATTCTTTTTAGAGTCTGGGGTAGAGAGTCTACATCACCTAGACTTATTTATTAAGGTCCAACACACTCTGAATACTAGCCTGATCAAGGCTGAGGATAATCTAGTGGCACTACAGTGAGCATCTCACCAGCCAACTCAGATACCCGAGATGTTTTTGACAAAGCCATCTTCTGAGATCCACCCACCACCACTGTTGCTGCTACTACTGAGGAGAAGCCCTCAGTGACTGAGACAGATGTGGAGAGGAGGCCCACTACTACTACTCCTGCCCTACCGACCATCCTTACATAACAACACCCACCCATATAGTATATGTTTCAATGGCATCCACACAGGTTATGGTGCGACGACTGGCCTAAATTGAGTCCCAGTTGACTTAGTTACTTCAGCAGATCAGTCCTTGGGTCTGCCAGTCTATTATAGAGTCTGAGGGAAGTATGCAGGCATTCACGGTCGCTACTATTTAGGACCAACTTATATCCGAAGATGCCTACATCAATGATTTTGAGATGTGGGTCCGGTAGAGCCCGACCACACCATGATCAGCAGATATGACGGTCCTACAGACGAAGATCAAGCAACTCCAAGTGAACATGATAGCAACTTTTCCTACACCAGTGGCATTCTCATATACTGCGCCCTCGGTGCCGGTGGTGGACTTTTTTTGCTTATGAGGAGCCCTCACAATTCCCACAAGAGAGGACACTCCCTAATGATGATCCAAATGTAGTAAGGTTGCATGTGGGGCTGACAGAGGAGTAGGAGCCAGAACTTGCCGTGATGCGATCAAGGCATGATAAGGTGTTGAAGTAGGCTCGAAAGCTTGAGAGAGTGAGGGGTGCTGGCCCATATGGACATGCTTCTTCCATTGAAGTGGCCACCAAGTATGTTGAGAGTGGCCAGACTCAGCCGAAGACCGGCGCTTAGGCACCCAGTATGTTCCTTTTGACCCCTGTATTTTATGTTTTGGTGTGCATCGAGGACAATGCACCTATTTTTTGATGAGGTGTGGGTAGTTATAAGCATCAGTGAAGTTTGAGTAGCCTTGGCTTATAACTGTCCCAAAATTTCAAATCCTAGGGGTTTTCTTGCCTATATTCTTTTTCCCCCTGGATTTTTAATTTCTGTTAAACCGGCATGTTTAGGATGTGTAGGTTTCATTCTATGGCATATGTCTGTTTTTGTGCTTTTTTATAAAAAATGATACCCATCTGAATTTTGTTAGTTAGTCTTGATAGCAACCATGCATGTTTGATTGCATTGAAAGTGCCGGTTCTGATTAGAGAGATAAAGTTGAGATGAAAAACATGATCTGAGAGTTTGTGTTGATAGTGTAATCAGTGCCATGTGAGTGTGACCTTACTTTGCTAAATTCATATATTGTCCTATAATTCAGAACTTGCCCTGTTACTATGACTTAGACTGTAGGTTAGTCGGTTAGAAAAAGATCTTAGGTCATTGTTCATTATCGTCCACTTAGCCTAAATGACCAACCAAATATGTGAAATATCCTTTGATCCTAATGTTTGAGCCTTACGTGCACCTTTTTATTGTACAAAACCAAAGATACCTAGAGTTATTAGATGTACGATCCATAAATTAGCCTTAGTCCTTCCTTGAATATCATGCACCTTGATTGAGGCAAAAAGTCTAAGTTGAGGGTGGCTACTGAAAGTGGCCTTAGTTCCTAGGTTGGATATTGTGCACCTCGACTCAAGCCAAAAGCCTAAGTTGAGCATGACTGGTGTAATGGTAAGTACAAAATAAAGGGGAAAACTACTGATACATGGAAAAGGAGATAAAATATGTGTTGGGTGCAAGAAAAATGAGTGATACCTAAGTAATGAGCTAAAAAGAAAAATGATGTGAAATTACAAGGCAATTAGCTGAAAAATGAGAATAAGGAACCCAGAAAAGCTTGAAACAGGAGAAAGAGGATGAGATAAAAAAAACAGTATTAGTATGACAAAAGTGTAGAAAAAAGGGGGGCCTTTAGTCATATATTCCCAAAATGTCATACCAAAGCCCCCTGAGCCTATGTTACAAGCCAATGAAGTCCTAAAGTGATCCAAGCCCAAGTAGTCAAAGGTCATGGTCATGAGTATATGGGCAAGCATATGGTATTGAGCATGGTATTAGAATATCTTTTGAGAGAGTGATTGATTTTGCATAGTCCCAAGCATTGAATTTGGAAATGTCATTATAAGAGAGAGATGGGACTTCTTTCTATGAGGGCACCTGCATTACACTGTTGACATTAGGCTAACTCAGTGATTGTGGCCTGATGATTATTACCTTGCTTGTCATAGTTTCACTGTCACATATGTTGATCTATATTGGCTTGATGGATAGCTATCTAAAGTGTTTTTAAAGTGGTGTGGGTATCTGTGCCTGAGTTTGATGTGATGTATGCCGTTATATTAAGTTCTGTGTGTTACTGTGCTGCTTATATAGATTGAGTCTGTTGCTTGAGGACAAGCAACAATTTTAAGTTCAAGGTGTTGATATGCTGTCAAAATAAAACACTTTTGATGCTTAAAACTTGGAATTTGTGTGTAATCAATGCGATGGTAGTAGATTTGATGTGTTTTTATGTTTATTTTTTAGGATTATAGGGTTGGCATAATTTTTGAGATGAGTGTGCAGAATTCGCTGAAGTAGAGGATTCACGAGACCTTTTATGGCCGTCGAGAATTCTACGGGCCATAGATAAGTTTTGTATATAATTCCAGTGAAGGGTGATTTTCTGAAATTAAGTCTACCAATATGCAAATGAGCTGTAGAAGATATTATGAGCCATAGACTTGGTGTTGGGTCCTGAGGATTATAAAGTGAAGAGTTGCTGAAAAGTCATCAAACGAAACCCCTTTGGGCCATAGAACTTTTTAAGAGTCATAGAAGGGTGTCGTAGAAGTCAGTCCCATATTTGTAGAAGCAATCCGCGAA
This sequence comes from Solanum ossicruentum, assembly GCA_025774065.1. Classification (NCBI taxonomy): domain Eukaryota; kingdom Viridiplantae; phylum Streptophyta; class Magnoliopsida; order Solanales; family Solanaceae; genus Solanum; species Solanum ossicruentum. Next base: position 26,079 of record JAOTQR010096301.1, on the reverse strand, counting down.
AGTGTGACTGCGGGCCATAAAACATTATATAACCCATAGAAGCTCCTATTGAGTCTACCGACCCAGTTCTCCTAATCCATTTTGGTTTTATATTTTATAGTCATAAATAAGTTTTTAGGTTTTTTTTCAGAAGGAACGTCACAGAACAATAGAGAACAATAAAGATCTTGAGAGAAACACTTGTAAACCTTTATTTTGTTTTCAATTTCAATCTTGTGATTCTTGGTGACGAGTTTTGATTCCTAGTGTTTAATTCTCTTGTGTATGTACTAAATTATGTTATTCAAATTCATAAGTGTTGCATCTACACTAATCATGAGTAGTTAAATCCACAACTCGGGTTGTGGGAACCATGAAGGACTAACAAGGTAAAACTAGATAATTCGTAATGCATCAAAAGTGTGCATGCATGTATTAATTAATTCTCTTCAATTTGAATGCATTTTAATAGTGGCAAACATTAGAACTCACCTAATGTTACTGACTAGATCAAGGTAGTAATGAATAAGAAAAAAGATTAATTAATAGGATTCGATTGATGTTTCTCGTCTAATCAGCCAACCTGGGCCAAGGGGAGGTTGTACTGGAACAATAGGTAAGGGTTAGTAATTTCACACTACTGAAATGGACCAAATCATGTAGTGAAATTCGCCTCTCGCCTGGGTCAAAGGGTTTGGTGAACTTAACTTACCGTTCTGCATGCTACACACTGGAAAAGAATTCTATTATCTGGTAATACTGAGTTAGGGAATCATGGGGAACACATTACCCTATTTACTCTTCATATTGATCCAACACTTTTCTTAATTTAGAAGTACTTTTCATAGTTGTTACAAACCCCCTCCCTTTGGGGAGATAAGCAGGTAAACCAACCCTAATTGTCTTGAATTCTTCTAAGTCTACCATATTTCCTATGGGGTCGACTCTAACCTCGGTTAGGTTATATATCTTGACAACAATTGCTTTTTCTTCGAAAATGAGGTATAGCTTGGGTGACATCAGAATATAGCTAGACTTGTTTAATTTGAGTAATTCGTGAATTAGTCCTTATTTCCTTCTTTTACGCTTTTTGTTGGTTTTATTTTATTTCAGCATACAGGTGTAATGTACACACAACGCTTTTTGTTGTTTTTATTTTATTTCCTTCTTTTACGCTTTTTATTGTTTTTATTTTATTTCAGCATACAAGTTCATTATTTCAAGTGGGTTACTTCATATGCTGCAGAATTACTAGTTGTTCGCAGGCCTGCCATTAGAGGATCTGCATAATCATCTACATAATGTTGTCTACGTTTGTAAGAGTATTATGGAAAGCCAGAATTTATCTATGGATGTTGTTAGGCTCTATGTATTCGCATTGTCTCTAATAGGTGATGCAATGCTATGCATATCTGAGCTCCCACAAAGTTCGATCACTAGTTGAGCTGAACTGTAAGAAGCCTTTTTGGAGAGGTTTTTCTAGAGGTCGAAGAAGATGAAGTTGAAAGTCCAAATCAACAACTTTGAGCAACTTCCTGGTGATTCGATCAATACCATGTGGGAGAGTTTTACAAAGTATTTAAGGTGTTTCCCTGACCACAAGATCGTGGATGACACCTTAGTGGAGATCTTTTATTGAGCCCTAGACGAGAATAGCCAAGCTATTGTTGATACCATCATGAGAGGCTTGTTTCTGGATCATCCATTTTTGATGATTGTTGAAGGCTAGAAAAGGTGGTTAAGACAAATCGTGCATGGGGAATGAGGGATAAGTCAACAACAAAGAGCTCGTTCACAGTCAGTACTAATTCGGCGCAAGTGAAAATAAATAAGGATATGATGTAAGAGCTTGCTCAGATTAGTACCAATATGGAGTTGTTGATGAAGCAGAACTAAGAACGTGTGAATGCAATAGCTCATCAACCTTCAAGAGCACCCATGTATGAGGAGCCTTACTATGAGGATGATATTACTTCGTCACTGATCAGATAGCGAGTTTTCGGACCAACGCCTAAGGGTCCAATCAGGACTATTTGTGCCAAGGTCAAGGAAACAAACGTTAGAACTATAACAGGGATAGTGCCTTCAGAGACAATAATGGAGGAGGCTACTATGGCAGAAATAGGGGCCAGGATAGAGATACTGATTGGGAACGAAGAGATGGTTATAGGAATGGTCTATATGTGCCACCACATAATCGAGATTCGGGTGCTAGTAGGTGTAGAGTTAAGGAGATGTTTGATCACCTATTGAAGAAGGCTGACTCTCAGGATGAGATACTGAAGGGGATGAAGTCTGACATCTCTAGTATTAATCAAAAAATCAAGTCTCATTCTGTTGGTATCAAGTACTAGAGCAACAGTTTGGCGAAATGTCAACTCAACCTAACCAACAAAAGGTATATTGCCCAGCAATAAAATTCTAAATCTAAAGAATAAGGGGCAGTGTATAGCGGTGACTACTCCTGGTGGCAAACAGGCCATTGACGCCAGTTGATGATGATGATGTTCATGAGGAGATAGTTTAGAGAAAAGATGCAGAGATCGGAGATGTTCGTGCCAAGGATGGGGTGAGTGATGCTATAGTGAAGCCACAAAATTTGAAGCCCATTCCTAGACTCCTTCTCTTTTCCTTCAAAGAATCAAAAACAAGGAGGAGGAAGGTAAATTAAAGTACTTTTTCTCCATACTGAAACAACTCTCCATCAACATCCGTCTCATTGAGGCATTAGAGAAGATTCCTGGGTATGCAAAGTTCATGAAGGACTTGGTTACAAAGAAGCAGACTATAAGCCAAGAGCTCTCCCAAGAGCTTCAACACTGCAATGCGATTATTTCAAAGTCCTTGGTGCAGAAATAAGAAGATCCTGGAGCATTCATCATATCCTACACTATTAGAGATATTGAGTTCGCAAGGGCATTATATGATCTAGGTGCCAGCATAAATTTGATGCCCCTTGCAGTCTTCAAGAAGCTTGGATTGGAGCCCCTACTCCTATGAGCATGCAGTTGTTGATGGCTGACTGAACAGTGAAGAAGCCTATGGGGATACTATATGATGCCCTTGTCAAATTAGAAATATTCATATTCCCTATAAATTTTTTGATCCTTGATTATGAAGCTGACTTCGAAATCCCAATTATCTTTGGAAGGCCCTTCCTAGCCACTTGACGAGCACTAGTGTATATGGAATCCGACCAACTCAAGTTTTGATTGAATGACGAAGAAGTCGTCTTCAACATCTATCAGTCGATGAAGAGGCCAGATGATTTTAAGATGGAAGTTTGGGAACTTGGCGAAGTCTAAGTAACCAAGTTGTCCAATTTGTGCTGCAACAATAAATCAAGTGCTACTTGGGAGGCAACCTAAGATATTTGATGTAATAATGGTAGTTTTGTTTTGTTTTTAACTTTTGGCCTTATAGGTAGTTTAATTTTTAGCATATTTGGTTGTAATGTTTTGACATTGGATTGGTGGCCTATAGGGTAACAATGTGTTTAGTGAAGTACATGCAGGTACAAGACCAAGTTGGCCATCTTGGGCTGAAGAAGCAACAAGAAGTTCTTCTACAACTAGTTCTACGAGGCATGTCTCAAATCATGACCTAGTTGAGTAAAATAATATGCATGCCAACTTGAGTAAAATAATATGCACGCCAGTCAATGAGCTAACTTTATGGTCCATAGATAAAACTATAAGCTGTGAATGGAGCTCTTGGACTCTAGGTAAGTTTTATACATTTGGCCAAGTGTTGGGGGCTTCTACGACCCACTCTACGAGTTTTATTTTATCATATGGGTCGTAGATGGGTCCTTGAAGCCAATGTCCTATATTAGGGCCTTGGCAGTCTATGAGACTAGGATCTACGAACCGTAGAAGTTTCTATGGCCCATAGTCGAGGTTTTGTAAGAGCTTGGGCCCGGTTATTAAACCGACCTGATCAAAGTATAAAAAGGGGTCAAATAATTTTAACCCCCATTCTCACAAATTTTTTAAAATACTCGACCCTTTTTTCCTACCCTAGCATTTTGACTACCATCCAGCCACTGTCCTTATTTTTTGGCAAGTTTTTCGATGTCACTGCAGTGACTTATGGTTTCCCCCTTTAGATCCTCCTTCATTTTCCCATTTTGATCAAATTTTGGTAAGTTCTCGACCCTAAAACCCTTGAATTACTAGAGATAATTTCATTAGGTTGAAATTATTGATGGGTATGGTAGTTCAAATTTAATGGGTTCGAATTCATGGTTGCAATTGTATGTGCTTTGTGTTTAATCTTGATTGAAGTGTTGCCGTTGTTGTGAATTATGTAAAAATGTCAGAATAGGTGCATCGCCGTGTTTTGTTTGAATGTTATTGTAAGAAAATCATGTCGTCACTTGTCGTTCAAATTGGATAGAAATTTCTTGAAAAATGACATGTGATTGTATGTGTGTGCTTAATTTTTAACTTTCAAACGATGTTAATTTGTGGTATGAATATGTAAAAATGGAAATCGATGGGGGTAGTGTGTAACCATTGCATGTGGGCTATTGCAAAATTTGTTGAAATCACATGGGTGCAAAATATTCTTGCTTTGGTGCTGATTTAGTTAATGGTGATCTAATGATGTCATTTTGGGACTCGTTTATAGGCTTAGAAAACCAAGATTACTGGAAATCAGACCACGAGGGTTTTTTTACGACCCGTGAAATATCCAAAGAACCTAGTTACCCCTTATGTGAAAATCTAGTAACTTGGAATTTCTTGGATTCTATTAGATGAGATCTTCTACGAGCCATAGTTTAATCTACGACCCATAGACAGATCTCATAGGGCCTTATTTGTACTCAGTCTATGACCCTGATATGCTCTACGAGTCATACCTGGTCTCATGGATGTACTTCCAATTGCTAAGTTAACTACACTTAGCCATTTATTAGGGCCTTTTACGGCTCGTAGTTTTCACTACAACTTGTAAACGAGTCTTCATAAACTCATCTATACCTGGTCCAAATATGTTCTTATTTTTCATTCCTTTACATGTAGGGCTAATCATGTTGCTAAATGTGTGGATTTCAGGTACCATGGCCACAAAGGCAAGGAAGAATGAGATACAGGCCTTACAATGATGGTTGAGAGATGAGTCCTCAGAGAATTAGGGAACTTCCGAGGCTAGTGGATCTATAGAGGAGCTCGTTGTTTAGCCTGACTTAGACGTCGAGCGACCATATACATGGGTTACTACTAGATAGGCAGGGAAGCCCCGCACTTAGGTTATTATAGCCTGCTCTCCAAGTCTAATGTGGGAGGCGCCAAGGATAGCAACTCGATACAGATGACTCCCTCTAGAGAGGGATCTGAGTTCGGATCTGGAGAAGAGTCAGAGTCAGAGTCTTTAGCAGCACCTTGAGTACAACCCCAACCTCTGGATGCTCTATCTAGCTGATGGTGTGTATAGGGTATGCAATGGATCTACGTGGAGGACATACAAAAGGATGAGCAGGGCCGACTAGCCCATTCTACATTTGAGGAGTCTTTAATCATCACTTTAGGGTTGGATAGTGTCCCAGGCCTCTAGGACACAATAACAAAATACAGACTCCAGTGGCTTGCAACACCATCGGAGTAGTACTCCCTGCCTATGGTTCGTGAGTCTTCACACCTTACGCCGCCACAGTCCTTAGTTCTCTCCCCAATGGGAAGAAACCCCTCCCAGCCTTAGTTGCCAAATACGATGATGAGCAATGTACAAGTTTAATATTTCAGAGGCCACTATCCACTGGATACTATTTGGTCCAGAGTTCCAGGCCCTCAGGACTATAGCATAGTTCGATAAAAAATTAAGACAGACTCGGGACATGGCCCTGATGAGAAACCCATCCCGCATGGCCACTTTGGTGAGATGGGATGCCGACCATATTGGTAAGCAGGGCTAGGACCCTGAGTGGAAATCTACGTCATCGGAGCCCATCGTGATGGCATCCCTCAGCCTCACCGAAAAATTTGGTGGGTTGTAGTGAGATCACGGATTCATCCCACACTTGCAGATAATACATTGATGTCAGACCATGCCACATTGGTTGCTAGCATCTTGGTTGGTTATGAGATAGTTAGGCCCACCTGATTGCAGAGCAGATGTATGAGGCGACCCTGAAGAGGTCTACCACCATCCCTTTCCCATGCCTGATATATAGACTCTGTATAGAGTCGGGGGTGGAGATCCTTCATCATTTGGACTCCTTGATTGAGGTTCAGAGAACACTAGATGCCAGCTTGATAAAGGCTGATGAGAACTCGATAGGTCTCCAATGAGCACCAGCCCTCCTGTGTAGATGCCCGAGATGTTCGCTGTGGTTCCACCGCCTGAGAATCTATGTTCTAACACCACTACTAAGGGCCCCCTATAAATAGAGACTGATGCGGAGAGGGTGCCCACTACTACTACTTTTGCTGCCCAGAGGCCATGCCCATGTCAATAACACTTGCTGACATGGTTTATGTGTCAACGACATCTAATCAGGCAATGGCATAGAGGCAGGCTGGTACTGAGTCCTACCTAAGGTAGTAATTACAGCAGATTCGACCTTGGGTCCGCCAAGCCATCTCAGAGACTGATGTTAATATGCAGACGTTCGCTATGGCTGCTATTCAGGAGAGACTCACACCCATAGACAACTGCATTAATACATTCGAGAGGCGAGTACAGTAGAGCCTTAGCTTAGCATAGCCTACAGACTTGATGACCATAAAGACGGAGATCCAGCTGCTCCGGTCTGGGATAACAATGACACTAGCAACACTAATTATTCTCCCACCGATCGATCCCACCAAGGTGGTGGTAAATCTATATTCTCTTGAGGAGACACCACCCTCTTCCCTCCATAAGAGACCTGACACAGATGACCCTGAGGCAGTGATACTAGAGGTGGGGATGGTAGAGGAGAAATAGTATGAGCTTGCTATGCTACGCACGATGCATGATGAGAAGGCATGAGAAGCTTGTGAGATAGAGAGTGTGAGGTGTGCGGGACCCTCCCGACATGCTCCGACTACTGAGGAGACCACTAGGCAGGTTAAGAGTGGTTAGACTTAGTCAGAGATCGATGCTTAGGCGCCTAGGTATGTTTTTTGATCCATATGCTTTATTGTGATATTTTGTGTATTAAGGACAATATAAAGTTTTTTGATGGGGTGTAGGTAGTTATAGGCCTCAGTGAAGTCTGAGTAGTTATCGCTGATACCTATTCTCAATTTTGAATCAAAGGGGTTTTCTTACCTGTGTTTTTTTTACCCAACGATATTTACTTTTTGTTGAATCTACATGTTTAGGATGTGCAGGTAGTATTAGTAGCATGTAGTACTGAAGTCTATGGCATATGTTAGTTTTTGTATGAAAAATGATAACCACTAGAAATTTTGTTAGGTAGTCTTTATAGCAACCATGCATGTTTGATTGTTTGACAATGCTTGTTCTAATAAGTGAGTTTGAATTATGATGAAAAACATTATCTGAGAGTCTATGTTGATAGTGTAATCAAAACCTTATGTTTGTGAGCTTTCTTTGCTAAATTCTTCTATTATGTTTCAATTCAGAACTTGCCTTGTTACTCTGACTTAGACTGTAGGTTAGTGGTTAGGAAAGGATATTAAGCCATTGCTCATATTAGATCATTTAGCCTAAATAACCACCCAAATGTGTAAAGTATCCCTTGATCCCAATATTTGAGCCTTGCGTGTACCCTTTTCTTTGTTGAAATCTAAGTTACCTAGCCTTGTTAAATGTAAAATTTTGAAATTGGCCCTGGTCCTTCCTTGAATATTGCACACCTTGACCAAGGCAAAAACTTAAGTTAAGGGTGGCTACCAAAGATGGCCCTAATTCATAGGTTGGATATTGTGCACCTCGACTCATGTCAAAAGCCTAAGTTGAGGGTAGCTAGTGTAAGGCAATCATATAAAAAGGGGTGGAAGCTAGTGATACATAGAATAAGGGGATAAAAATGTGCTATGGGTGCAAGAAAAATGAATCGATGCCTGATCAATGTGTTAAAAAGAAAATATTGTGAAAACAAAAGGCAATAAGCTAAAAATGAGAGTAAGGCACCCAACAAAGCTTGAAATAGGTGAAAGGGAGGATGAGTTGGAAAATAACAGTGTTGGTAGGGCAAAAATGTATAATAACGTAGTGTCAAGGAGGGCCTTTAGTCACTATGTTCCCAAAACATCATACCAAATCCCCCTAAGCCTACATTACAAGCCAAGAAAGTCCAATAGTGATCCTAGTCCAAGTAGTCGAAGATCATAGTCATGAGTATAGGGGCAAGAATATGGTATTGAGAATGACACTTGAATATATTTTATGAGAGTGAGTAATTTTGTTTAGTCCCAAGCATTGAATCTGAAAATATCTTCATGAGTGGGATATGGGACTTTTTTCTGTGTGGGCACTTGCATTGCCCTGTTAGTTCTAGACTAAATTAGTGATTATTGCTTATCTGTTGTTAACTTGCTTGTCATAGATGCACTATCACATATTTTATTTGGCATTGGTTTACCTGATAGCTATCGGATATGCATTTATGAGTGGTGTGGGTATCTGTGCTTTATTTTGGAATGATGTGTGCCCTTAGATTAGGGTCTATGTGTTACTGTACTACTTATATAGATTGAGTCCATTGCTTGAAGATAAGCAATAACTTTAAGTAAGGGTATTGATGTGCTGTCAAAATACAACACTTTTGATGCTTAAAACTTTGAATTTTGTGTGTTCTCAAAGTGATGTTAGAAGGTTTTATGTGTTTTTATGTTTGTTTTTTCAGGGTTACGGGATTTGGAACAATTTTGGCTAAGTGTGCAGTTGCTGACGTTTTTGCTATTCTATGATACTCTTTATAGGCCGTGGAGGTTTTCACTAGCCGTAGAGTTGTGTTCGTGGTAAAATCCAGTGAAGGGGTGATTTCCTAAAGTTGAATCTACGAACTATCAAACAAGCCCTAGAATAAAGTACAAGTCATAGATGAGGTTTCATATCATGAGTATTAGAAGATTGGGAGTTTCTGAAAAGTCATTAGACGAAACCCTATATGGACTGTAAGTCTGCATACGACCCGTAGAATGGTCTCGTAGAAGCTGAACCCAGAATTGAAGAATGAAGTCCATGAAGCCCTAATATGGGTCATAGAACTTAGTACGCCTCATAGCTTGCTTGTACTGCCTGTCAAATCCAATCCTTCTATTTTGTTTTGGATTTGTATTTTAAACACTATATATAGTTTTGTTAGGTTATTTTCAGTAGACAACAAGTAGGGAATGTACAAGAGGAGAGAGAATCATCGAGAAAAAATACTTCAAACATTATTTTTGTGATTTTAATTCATAACTTGTGTTTTTTATTGAAGATCTTGGATTTCTTATTCTTAATTTTATCCTTGTAAGTGCTATATTATGTTGTTCCATATCATGATTCTTGCATCTACAATAAATATGAGTAGTTAGCTAAATCCACAACTAGAGTTGTGGGAACCATGAAGAACTAACAAGGTAAAATTGGATAATTCGTAATTTTTTGAAAGTTTGCGTGCATGTACTAGTTAATTCGCTTCGTTTTGATTGCTTTTTAATGGTGGCCAACATTAGAACTTGCATAGTGTTACTGACCGGATCAAGGTAGTAATGAATAGGAAAATATATTAATTAATAGGATTCAATTGATGTTTTCTCATCTAATCAACCAAACTAGATCAAGGGGAGGTTGTACTGGGACAATAGGTAAGGGTTAATAATGTCACACTACGGGGATGGATCAAATTATCTAGTGAAATTTACCTCTCACCCGGATCAAAGGGTTTTGTAGTCTTATCTTATCTTATCTTTCTACATGTAACACACTAGAAAAGAATATGATTATCTGGTAATACCAAGTTAAGGAATCATGGGGAATATAATACCCTAGTTACTCCTCTTACTGGTTTCACACACTTGTGTTAGTTTAGGATTACTCCCTATAATTTACAAAAACCCTCTTTTTTGGGGAGATAAGTAGGTTAATTAACTCGAATTACTTGAAATTACTCTAAGTCTACCATATTCCCTATAGGATCGACCCTAATCTCGATTAGGTTATATAACTTGGCAAAGATCGCTTGAACCTTCAAAAAGGAGGTGCAGCTTGGGTGATATCAATAATCTTTTTGTCAATTTTTGATTTATTTATTTTAAGTCCTTAATGGTTCAACTTTCAGTTTACCCTATAAGAATGATAATGAGAATTTACATTAATAAAAGCAGATGGATTGCAAAGATTATGTTCACAAACTTACAAAAGCTATAATTAGTTAATTACAAACTAAAATACTAAAGTGGAGTACTAATCACTTAAGTACTATAAAGATTAAAATAGGTAAAGTATTGCTACAATGACCTATTACTATTAAATTACTGATATTTAATATTTTTGAAGCGGTAAAATAGTAAATTATTATATGCTTATTGGGTTATCGATTTACCCAATAATCTAATAGTTAAAATCAATATTGAACCGATAACTCAATAATTTTTTTAAATTATGAAAAGCCCCATAAACTAATAAACCAATAACAATAAACTAACAACATTTTGTCGGTTTGATCTATTGGTCGGTTCGATTATTTCATATCTTTACTAGTGGATCGACTTATTAAAAGACCGATTGGTATTTCGTATGATGTGTTTGTAAAGGTGGACAAGTTCATCTTTCCTACTGACTTTGTGTTTCTCAATTGTGAAGTGGATGTAGAAGTGTCAATCATACTTGGAAGACCATTTTTGGCTACCGGAAGGGCACTAGTTGATATGGAAAGAGGTAATTTAAAATTTTTAGTGCATGATGAGGAAGTTATATTCAACATATGTGAAATAATGAATAGATCTTGTGAGTTCCAAGTGAATTCAATTGTTGATGTGATTGATCAGGCTATAGAGAGTGTGAGTGAGCTAGCTTGCTCGGATAGTGAGTCTTTTGCTAACATATTGTTAAATTATGACATTGATGAAATTGATAATTATTAAGAAGTGGTTGTTGCTTTAATTGGTACCAATTCTTATTTAAAGGCTCCGGCTAAGATTGACATCAACATAAAAAGTTGAGACACTCAGCTGGCAAAGCCTTCCATAGACACTCCTTTGGACCTTGAATTAAAAAAGCTTCCATCTCAACTCAAATATGCATTTTTTGGTGCTGATTGTACATTACGGATTATTGTAGTAGCTGATTTGTTAGAATGATAGTATGAGGCCCTTGTGGAAGTGCTTAAAAAGCATGTTAAGGCCATCGGATGGACCATAGCCAACATGGTGGGCATTCTTTCAGGAATTTGCACCCATAAGATCAAGTTTGTAGAATATTGTAAACCAAGTGCGGAACACCAAAGACGACTCAATCCTCCTATATAGGAGGTTATTGAGAGAGAGATCATCAAGTGGCTTAATACTGACATGATTTACCCAATTGTCTATAGCAATAAGGTTAGTTCGATACAATGTGTCCCAAAGTAGAGAGGAATAATCATAATCTCGAACAAGCGAGGTGAAATCATATCTACATGACTAGTTACAGGGTGTAGGATATGCATGGATTACAAAATATTAATGCTTCTATAGAAAGGATCACTTTCCTTTACCATTTATGGATCAAATACTAGATTGACTTGCGGCTAGAGGATCATATTACTTCCTCGATGGTTATTTTGGGTATAAACAAATATCTATAGTGCTAGAAGATCAAGAAAAGACCACCTTTACTTGTTCATTTGGGACCATCACTTTCAAAAGAATGCCTTTTGGTCATTTAATGCACCGACAATCTTCCAATGCTGCATGTTGGCCATATTTGCTGACATGGTGGAGGATTCGATGAAAGTGTTTATAGATGACTTCTTTATTGTTGGGTATACTTTGAGATGTGTCTTGCTTATCTTGACAAAGTGCTTTAGCAGGGTGTTGAGGCCAACTTGGTACTCACCTAGAAAGGTCTCTTTATGGTCAAAAAAGGGATTATGTTAGGACATAAAATATTAGGAAAAGTGTTGCAAGTAGACAAACCCAAGATGGAGGTTATTGCTAGCCTCCCACCTCCTATATCCGTTAAGGGAGTGAGAAGTTTCTTAGGCCATCCCCGGGTTCTTCCGATGATTCATTAAGGACTTTGCAAAAATTGCTAGTCTATTATGTAATTTGCTTGAAAAAGACGTCTTTTGTATTTGATGCAACATATTTGAAAGCTTTTGAGGTCCTTAAATAAAATTTGGTTGAGACTCCGGTGATTGTGTCCCCTAATTGGTCTCAACCTTTTGGAGTCATATACGATGTTAGTGGAGTAGTCTTAGGGGGTTGTGTTGGGTCAATGAAGAGGCAAGCTATTTCACCCCATCTATTATGTATGGAAGATCCTCAACATAGTCCAAAAGAATTACATAGTGACTGAAAAGAGGTATGGGCTATGGTCTATGCATTTGAGAAGTTTTGGGCCTATCTTTTGGGCACATTAGTGGTTGTGCACACCAATCATGCTACCTTTAGATATCTCATAGGTAAGAAGGATGCCAAGCCATGACTTATTAGGTGGGTTTTGTTTCTTTTAGAGTTTTATTTTGAAGTGAAAGAACGAAAGGGGTGTGAAAACCAAGTGGCTAATCACCTCTCTCGTCTTGAACCACATAGCTCGTGTATTGAGAAAAGGGATATTGTTAGGACCTAGACTTTGTGAGGCATTAAAGGTGCATGGAATTTAGTTCTAGAAAGTTTTTTTACCAAGGTGACACCACAAGGGCACCTCCATGGGTCGTGAGAAGCTTCATTGGCCGTGTAGAGGAGCCATAAGGTGGCCTTTGGCCGTGTGCGTAGGGTGGTTGGGCAAAAGTTGGATTTCAAGACCAAGCATTCCTCACTAAGCACCACACAATTCATGTGGAACTTCACTCGCCGTGTGGTAGATCCTGAGAGAAGCCTTGGCATTGAAAACCATATTTTAGCTAAGGAACTTCATAGACGAACCCTTTCACAGGTCTTGTGACACCATATGGTCCATGTGGTGGCCCGTAAGGGTGTTGGTGTGAATATTCCCTAATTATGAAATCACCATCTCGAAACTTAGTCAATGAAGAATTTTTCTAAATGAAGTCACATGAATGGACACCCGATCCGTGAGACACCTACATGATCCGTGAGGCCCCTTTACGGGACCCTTGGCAACTTTTTGACACTCATTTCACTAATGACTTTCTTGTAATTTTGGATATTCCTAAGGGTCGTTTATAACTTACTAACCTATCCTAAACCTCTCAAAAAACCTATACTCTTCTATTCTCATTCAAATTCAATCATACTCTTAGAATATTCAAAATCTCATATAAAAAACTTCTCTTAAGTGAGGCAAAAAGGATTGGCTTGAAGCTTAAGGAAGGCTCTTCTTCTTTAATAAATTTCTTCTTGATTTTTCTCGCGGATGAAGACGACAGAGGGAAAAAGTCAGGTATTTACTACAACTCTATTCCTATTCAAGATGTGTACGTTGGAGTTAATCACGGAGCACGTGTAAGATTACAAGTGACGGAATAGCATTTGTCTCGTCGCAAATCCTGCTTCAACCACCCTTCCTCAAACCTTTCTAACAAAGAGAAGCATTGAGGAATTTGAGCTACTTCATACCTCTCCCTTATGGGAGAGCTACTACGTGCCTCTCACTTCGTTCGAGCTACTTCATACCTCTCCCACGTTAGTTATGGTATGTGATATTGATGAATAGTCCCTTTCAACCATGAAGACTTAAACTCTTTTCACTCTTTAATTTATGATATTCAAGCTTACTTTGAATATGAGTCTTTTAAGTTATTATTTATTTGATTCAATTAAGATATGGGCCACGTTTAATTATTTATTTTAAAGTGATTTAAGCCCTAATATGAAGAATTGCATTGATACTATGGAGATTTGAATGTGTATGTCCCCTTTAAAGTTTGATTTAAGCATGGGTAATCTAAATTGTGTGATTTAAACATGGATTTACTTGAACTTCATAATGTATTATTGATTTATTTTGAATCTCTATTGCGCATGCTATTCTCATATCAGTCATGACATATCCATACATGAGTATTGGTTTTGATGAAGATTATACGGTGGGATAAGCCCATATATGTTTATGAATATGAATTTGATAAGAATATGGTTATGACAAGAATGTTATCACATAAATGTCTATGATATGGCTCTTTGAGAAACTCCAGGTGTTTTACACCATCTCGTTTATAAGTGAATGAGCTACTCCTATGCATGAAAGTGTGAAGTGAAGTATGCTTTGGCTTTTGAGCCCAAATATGCATATTATGCAGAATGTTTGGCTTTTAAGCCTAAGTATGCATTGAAATGATTTGAAGGTACTTATGCCATTTTTGAAAGCGCGTGCGCACACACACACATACAGACATATATATATATATATATATATATATATATATGTATGTATTCTTGTGGAATGATGAGTTAGTACTGAATAAAATTGGACGCAAGGGTCCTCTTCCTTTCCCTTGAACTAAGTGCTAGCATAGGTATATGTTATGGTAACCTTTACCCAAATGACTGAGGGTTAAGGTATGTTACAACTATGATATAATATGATATGGAAATCCTTCCAAAATGATCGGGTCGTAATGTATGGTGTAGATTACCTTTGGCAAGTTATGTTTTCTTACCCGATGGGAGACTTTCATCGAGCAAATTCATATAGTAGCTCATATGGGTTTGAGATGTCGGTTATGGTCACATCCCTTCTATATGGAGTATTATGGCAATGCATGCATCAAATATTTCATGGCATATTGGTATATTACTCTTCTTTGCTAATATGATTCATTCTATATATGTGCCCTTGCCACCTAATGTTGAATGCAGGTTCGATAAGTTCATATGCATTGCAAGCCCACATACTTAGTACATTCAAACATACTAATATATACTTTTCACCTACATGATCTAACCATATAGGGACTGGAGACTATATCCATCCACTTTTTGATGGCTAGCTCGGATTGTGAAAGTTGTTGTGGTGAGTAATATCATCCAAGGACAAGGCATAATCCATCTATCTATTATGTTTTTTCTGTTTATGTTATATTTAGTTTGAGGATGAGCTCGGGACATGTATTTGCCCCCATCCTATTCCATGATTTAGGGGCATTGTTGGACAACATGTAAACATTTGTACAGATTTGTGCTATGTTGTACTATTTAGAGGTTATGGTTATGGCTATCTATTGGATATTGATACTATGATGACTTTATTATGATGAAATGTGGAAATTCCTAAGTCACGTTCTATCCCCATAGAGTGAATCATACTTACCCACCCCTTAGTTTCTATGTGTTATATGCCATGTGAATCCATGCAAATCCCTATCCCTATACCGCGAGTCATATTTTTTCGTCCCTTAGAACTACGTGTTCACGACTTCATTATGTGTTTCCGAATAGATGTGAATATGGATACTTTGAGCTTGTTTGTGGACTCACGGGTTCCCATTCGCCACGTCACTCCTAGGCCCTAGGTCTGAGGCATGACAAATATCTTTGATAGTTTCCTGGGTAAGGCTGTGATGAAAATGACAGCAACAATTTGTGCCAACTACTTGGTATATGGGATAATGCTGGACTTTCCCAATCATCATCAAAGGGGGAAATTCTTGTTCGATGGGAAAAGGTATTTTTAGGATAATATGATTCATAGATGTGTGCCAGAGTCTTCTATGGAGACTATATTAGAGAAGTGCCATTCATCACCAGTTGGAGACCATCATGTAGGGATTTGTACATCCTCAAAAGTCCTTCAAAGTGGTTATTACTGGCCAACTCTTCATAGGGATGCTCATGAATTTGCTGAGTCCTATTCAAAGTACCAACTGCAAGGTAATATTTCTAGACCAAATTTCCCCTTACCCCAATTCTTGAGTTGGAGATATTTGATGTGTGGGGTATTGAGTTTATAAGAATCTTTATGAGATCGCTTGGCACTTGTGTATCTTGCTAGCTATGTATTATGTGTCAAAATAGGTGGAGGTAGTTGCCATGCCATCTAATGTTGGTAAAGGTGTGGTGAATTTCCTCAGAAGGAACATCTTCACTCATTTTGGCATCTCCATAGCATCAAGTACCAAATCTAGTCCAATCAAGGACACCTCTCCAACCTCAAACTATCCCACCAGTGATTTACACTGTCTACAAAATAAGGTTTCAGATGGCGCCATCTCGATACTTGAGTTGAAACTATTATTATAAGCAAATTCAATAAGAGGTAAGTGATTATCTTAACCTCCTTTGAAATTAAACACACAATCCCTCAACGTATCTTCCAAGGTTTGTATCGTTCTTTTGGCATGTCCATCTGTTTGAGGATGAAATGCGGTACTTAGCTTCACCTTTGTGCCAAGACTCTTTTCACGACCCAAGACTAGGTCCTAGATGTGATCGACAAATGGGGAACCCGAAGGAACCCTAAACAATCCTCATAGCATATCATTACACAGCCTTGGTTGCGGAAGCAATGTAAAGCAACATAAGAGACAAACAAGGGGAATTGGGACTAAGGGAAAAAGCTTGCATAACAACATAATAAAGAGACAAATAGGTCAAGGATCATATCATAGATACATAGCATGTCCAACAACACCTTTACGACATAGACAAGAGCGGGGACCAAGACAAAGCATCCAGGCTCACCCTCACTAGTCAAGATAGAAAATAAAGAAGAGTGTCTCATTACATAATAAGAGAATCATATACTAAGGTCCCTAATGTGGAGGACTCACCAACTAGCTTGAGTAGTACCGAACTAGACATGTGGAGAAGGACTATGATCAACTTAGGCACCGGTTTGTACATGGTGACATTATGTAGGCATAGATTTAACGACCCCCCAAAACAAAAGTGCCCAAAAACGTGCCTCGGAATGCCTGGAGTGTTAATTTTCATATATCTCAAAATTCATTTGTTATTTCAAAAATCCGACTTTGGATTGTTGTTCAGGGGGTCCAAATCAGGTGGAAGAGAGTCTAACCCATATTTAAGAGCAACGATTTAGCAATTATGAAATTCCAAAGTGCAATTTCTAGTGGCCTTTCAGCGATGCCTTCGCAGCGCGCCACAATGTTAAATTGATCACTGTTTTTTAGCTTCGGTCCAAGACTTTAAGTCTTGGGCCTAAAAGCTTCCATACGTGTTATTACCTATACTTAGTCAAATTTCACCCTCATACTACCCTAAACATTTTCCAATACTCACTCAAACACTTAGTCATATTTTTACTCCTCAAACTCAAGTCCCAAACCCTCATCCCAAGCTAAGGTTCTCCTTCAAGGTTCTTCTTCATGCTTTAAGTCTCCATCTCCAATCTTCCCCAAGTTTACCTTCAAGCTAAGGTATGTTAGTTTCTTTCACGGGTTCCTTTCACCCATGATACCCAAGCCTCCTTTTACATATATTGTATGATTTAAGGTTGATTTACAAATGTGTCTTGATTATTATGAAATTCACTGCACTCTATCTTAAAGTTATATAAAGTTGTGACTGTTTTGCTATGTTTTGAGCTCAAAATCTTGGATCTAATGTGGGATTTGACGAGGGGTTTTGATGTGAATGTCTTGGGGGGTGTTACAAGGTGTTGATTGATGGTTTTACGACAAATTTTCTTGCATATTTCATCTCTAAGTTGCATGTCTTTTACCCCCATTACACACCCTCAAGGTGTTTGATAAAATGTCCGGCTATGGTTTCTTGATGAAATGAAGGTCCAAGGCATGAGATATAATATGAATGATGTTATAATGACTAAATGAGCTTATATATAAAATATACTCAATATAAAGTATTACATTAGACCATACCCGATTCGAGGGGACAAGAGCCCGGGTAACCATGTTGGGGGGTTTATACTCGTCAACCATCCGAGGGATTAATACTTTGTCACCGTGTTGGTAAGGTGTGATTACCATCAACCATGTGAGGGGTTTATATCACACAACCACCAAGGGATGTATACCTTGAATAGCTTTGCTTGTCTCTTCTTCATATATGATATCCTATATGAGTGCGAATTAAGCATATTTTACATAATCATTGAACAGACATGCGATATTGTTATATTATGTCTATTGCTTAATATATGCATTTTAGTTATTATGCCTACTTATTGCTGTATTGCATCCTACATACTTAGTACATTCAAACACACTAACGCATACACTATGCCTACATGATATCACCATGTAGGAATCGGTGCCCAAGTTGATCATTCTCCTCCACGTGGCTAGTTCAGTGCTATTCAAGCTAGTTGATGAGTCCTCCACTACGGGGACCTAGTCTATGCTTCTTCTATAATGTATTGAGACATTCATCTTTATTGTTTATTTTGACTATGAGGGTGAGCGCGGTTACTTTGTCTTGGCTCTCGCTCTTATCCATGTAGTAGAGGTGTTTGTTGGATATGTTAAGTATCTACATTATAAGCTTAATTATAAACTTAACTCTTGTCTTTTGACCATGATACTATGCAAGCTTTTCCCTTAGCCCCGTTTTCCCATTCTTAAATCTTGAATGCTTGATTTATTGCTTCTGCGGCCAAGGATGTGTAATGATGCTTTATGAGGCTTGTTTGGTGTCCTTTTTGGTTCCCCCTTGCGCCGTGTCACGTGTAGGCCCTAGGATTGAGTCGTGACAATAAAGTATGCATTAGTACGTTTGAATGTACTAAGTATGTAGGATGCAATGCAAACAAAAATTAAGCTACATAATCAAAATGCATAACAATAGGCAATAAACATACTTATAACAATATGACATATATGATCAATGCATAAGTAAAACATTTTTAAGTAATTCATGCTCATACAGAATATCATATGTGTAGAAGAGACACTACTAGATTTCCAAAATATAAACCCCTTGGTAGGTTAGTGATGATAGCACCCATCACCCTAGTGTGTGAGGTACAAATCTCTCATCAAGGTTAGTGATGATAACACCTATCACCTTAGTATGTGAGGTACAAAATCCTCATCAAGGTTAGTGATGATAACACTCATCACCCTAGTTTGTGAGGTATAAATCCCTCATCAAGGTTAGTGATGATAACACCCATCACCCTAGTGTGTGAGGTACAAACCCCTCATCAAGGTTAGTGATGATAGCACCCACACCCTAGTGGTTGAGATGTTGACCTCTCAACTATGTCACCCTAATCGGGCATGGTCTAATGCAACACTTTATATAGAATATATCATATACATAAGCTCATTTCATCATCATATAGTCAGTCATATCATATCTCATGCTTTGGACCTTCAACTCCTCAATAAACCATGACCGGACATTCTATCAAACACTTAGAGTGTGTGTAATGCTAGTATAAAATCATGAAATATAGAGATGAAATCATGCAAGAAAATCCATTAATAAACCATCAATCAATACCTTGCAACACAGTCTAGAATTATACATCAAAATCCCTAATTAAATCTTACAATAGATCAAAGATTGATAGCTCAAAACATAGCAAAACAGTCACAACTTCACTTAGCTTTAATATAGTGTGCAGTGAAATTTATAATAACCAAGACCCATTTGTAAATCAACTTTAAATCATGCAATTTGAGTAAAAGGAGGCTTGGGTATCATGGGTGAAAGGAACCCATGAAAGAAACCCACATACCTTAGCTTAGAGATTAACTTGGTGAAGATTGGAGATGGAGACTTGAAGCTTGAAGAAGAACTTTGAAGGAGAGCCTTAGCTTAGGATGAGGGTTTGAGACTTGAGTTTGGGGAGTGAAAATATGACTAAGTGTTTGAGTGAGTATTGGGGAATGTTTAGGATGATATGAGGGTGAAATTAGGCTAAATATAGGTAAAAACACGTATGGGAACCCTAGGACCCAAGACCTAAAAGCCTTGGACTGAGATAGAAATCACTAGCAAAAAAATATATAGGTCTGCATCTGGTTTATAAAGTGGACCTGTCGCGGAGGCGAAATAACATATGTCCGCAATAACTGCGCGTTCCGTGCTATTGCGGATTGATTCTAGATAAGAATACTTACGAAAATTGAAATTGCTAATTTTTTGCTCATAAATTGGGGTTAGACTCCTTCTCATCTAATTTTGACCCCCTGATCACGAATATGAAGTCGAATTTTTGAAATAACAAACAGATTTTGAGATATGCGGAAATTAAAATTTCGAGCATTTCGAGGTACATTTTTGGGCACTTTTGGGGTCGTTTCAATATCTCCCCCTTGGGAACATTCATCCCTGAATGTAAAAGAAATATATAAGATGAGTAATCATGAACAAATCAGCCTCTATAGAAATGCAACATTTACATTTAAAACACTACTTTCAAAATCTCAACATAAGTGTAAAATCATTATGAATTTGCCAACTTAAACATGAATGCATATGAATGGCATAGGGGCTGAAACATAAGATTTGGAATCATAGAAAAGGGACTTGACATGTTATCATAAGCTTGAATAGAAGGAAAAGGTATTGCTTCTTTATGCTCGCACCGGCTCCCCGAGAGACACATACGAATGGACGACACCACCAACAGGGCCTTGGCGAACACCACATTGATATTAGCTAACTTCTTCATTCATCCATCCACCCTTCCACCGTGACCTTCTCCTAAGTCAACTTATCCTCCACATCACCCACAATTTCAAAGAGTTCTATAGCACTAGAGCTACTAATGCATCCTCTCAACCTAGAAGCATAACAAATCGGATAAACCATACTCCTACATTAGGTAATTCCCAAACTTAGGCAACGTTACCAACCTCCCTCTACACTCTATAAGGACTCACAACCCTCAACTCAATTGTCAACCTTAAATACAACTAACCCACTTGGTACTATAACCTCCATCTCCCCCTTGGGAGATAACTTCCACTCCATCATCTTCTCACCCAAAACATCCAACTCTAATAAGGTGGGATCAAGGCCTTGCTTAAACTAGACCTCTTAACCCCCAAGAAGATTTGGAACCAACAAGAACACCATACTACCATTCTCAACTTCCTTCAACCTAACTCCCTATTTAGACCTATGGGCTCCACTAGTCACCCTTTTACCACCATTACCACAACACTAGACTACCCATAGACACCCTTCTTAGAGCACCAATATAACACTAGCCTTACCGGGAAACAAATAATGCACACTCATTTCTTAATCCTTAAATAATTCTAACCACTCTCTTTCTTCCCACAATGCACACATATCATATCTAGCAAACAACCCCTCATCCTCTAAGACTTGAAACACTACCCCTAAATGATTCACAAGCTCTAAACAAATCAATACCTCATCACTAAAGACCACCACAAACATATCACGGAAGAGTTTTAAGAACCTATTCAAGAAAGCCACAACCACCAGTGCTTAAGTCCACCAAACAACTCCATCAATACTAATAATGCTCACTCCTAGTTCAAAAAGACACTTAGGGATATCACCTACCCTCATCCTCATTTGGGGACAAAGCCCGATCCTCAAATCAACATTAGAGAAGCGACTAGCCCATTGTAGTTTTCCAAACGGATTAACCATTCTCAACCATCATGTTACAAACTTAAGGGTTCTACACACATTGCAAGTATGCTATGCAAGTAGCCAAACTACCTCGAGACCTCCAACCTATCAAGCTAGGGTCAACCGAGATCACTAGACAAGATTCTATGCAACAAGAACATGAGGCAACCTTTATAGACCCCTACTAGCCACAATATACTCATGCAACAATTCGGGACACACATAGGAATCCTAATAGGACAAAGGAATAACACAAGAGGTAGCAACCCTCGGTCTTATCAAATCACCCTACACAAAATGTCGATCACAACATTGGCCTTACTTAGGGCGACTAAGTCATAGCAGAAGTGTAGAAGATAACCTATTCATAACCTCTGGTATTAGCCTGCTAAGCCCAAGAAGCTCCTAGTTTCAAATGGGTTTGAAGGTCTAGGCCAATCTGTAATCACCTTCATCTTACTAGGGTCCACCTTGATACCATTACCCAGCACCACATGACCTACGAAGACAACCTCTTACAACCAAAATCCCCATTTATCCTATTTAGCATTCAACCTTCTTCCTTAAACTTTGTAGTACAACCCTGAAAAGACTCACATGCACTACCTCATTAGGGAACACAAACTATCATATCATCACCAAGACCACCATGAGCCTCTTAGAGTAGGGACTAAAGATTTTAGCCACGAGACTTATAGGCATAACTGGTGCACTAGTCAAACCCAAAGACACTACCCCAAATTGAAAATATCGGCAAGGACATTCAAAGCCTCATCTACAACCAATAAAAATTCTATAAACAAGACAACTTGGGTTCAACACCTCTATTTCTCACAAGATAATAAATACAACCTTTTAGAGACCAATTGTACCTTAAGAAACCTATATCCCTTGCTATCACTTAACAACGGGCTCATTAGGGATTCAGGATCTAGCTCTATGGGTCCTACCACCCATGAAAACACAACATGCATGCGACCAGTTCGTCTCTATAATGACATCAAAATTCTCCATACCAACTCAAACAAGTCACAATGCAAGAATAATGCAATACAAATCCGGATAAACACCTATAAACCTTCTAGAAACAATATACCCGACAAAAGGATAGGCACCAAAGATCCATAACACAACTTAGGCACATAAGAAGCCCCATTAGCAACCAAAAGAATAGAGAAGAAATAGTGGCACACTTGCCTAACAATGCATGCACAACAAAGCCAAGAAAACTTCAACTTCCTGGCAATAGCATCGGGCATCTCCTCCCCTCCTTGAGTACCTTGATCCTTGACCACCTTGTCCTTGAGATAGGCCCCTCTTACATCCTTTTCGAACATGTGGACAATCAACAATCTTATGGTCCACCTCCCCACAACCATAGCATGCACCCATGTTCCTCAAACATGCTCCTTCATGTCTTCTCCCACATTTCGGGCATCTAGGACGAATCACACCCTTTTTTGCTTATGAGGACACCCATTCATCATATGAACCATCTCCCCACTATCATAACAAACATTAGTACCTCCTAAGCATGGGCCATCATGGCCTCTACCCATTTTGCGCACCTAGCATAAGGTACCTTACCACCGCCACCTCTACACTTGAGACTTTGGAACTTACCCATATTACGGGTCCTTTTGGCCTCACTACCTCCCCTCTCACTTCTAAAAGTCTCGGGAGAACTCACTTGTTAGTCGAGGTAAGTCACCAATTTTTCCACCCCTTTGGCCGCTTTCGATAAGGCATTACAAATCTCCGCGTTCATCTTAGCACCATCCTAAGTAACTTGAGGCATATCCTGGAATGTAGCAGTTAGGGGTTAGCAATAATCCCTAAGGGACCTAACACTATTGCATGACATGGATCATGAAGAACTGAAATATTTCCTAAAGCGTCTCATAGCCTCCTACTCATAGTTGGTGCACAACACAACCACAAATAAAACTCTAATCGACATGGTGTGTTGGACTTCATGGATCTATCAACCTAGTGCTCCGATACCATCTTTGTCACGACCCAAGCCTAGGGCCTAGACATGACCGACGAATGGGGAACCCGAAGGAACCCCAAACAAGCCTCCTAGCATATCATTACACATCCTTGGTCGCGGAAGCAATGTAAAACAACATAAGAGACTTAAGCAAGTGGAATTGGGACTAAGGGAAAAAGCTTGCATAACTTCATAATCAAGAGACAAATGAGTCAAGGCTCATATCATAGATACATAGCATGTCCAACAACACCTTTACTACATGGATAAGAGCGGGGGCCAAAACAAAGCAACCAGGCTCACCCTCACTAGTCAAGATAGAAAATAAAGTGAGCATCTCATTATATAATAAGAGAATCATATAACAAGGTCCCCGATGTGGAGGACTCACCAATTAGCTTGAGTAGTACCGAACTAGCCATGTGGAGAAGGATGATGATAACCTTAGGCACCGGTTCCTACATAGGGACATCATATAGGCATAGATGTAATGACCCCCAAAACAAAAGTGCCCAAAAACGTCCCTCAAAATGTCCTGAATGTTAATTTTCATATATCTCAAAATTCGTTTGATATTTCGAAAATCTGACTTTGGATTCTTGTTCAGGGGGTCCAAATTAAGTGGAAAAGGGTCTAACCCTTATTTAAGAGCAAAGATTTAGCAATTATGAAATTCCAAAGTGCAATTTCCAATGGCCTTTTCGCGATGCCTTCACGACGTGCCACAATGTTAAATTGGACACTGTCTTTCAGCTTCGGTCCAAGACTTTAAGTCATGTACCTAAAAGCTTCCATACATGTTTTTTCCTATACTTAGTCATATTTCATCCTCATACTACCCTAAACATTACCCCATACTCACTCAAATACTTAGTCACATTTTCACTCCTCAAACTTAAGTTCCAAACTCTCATCCAAGCTAAGGTTCTCCTTCAAGGTTCTTCTTTAAGCTTCAAGTCTCCATCTCCAATCTTCCCCAAGTTCACCTCCAAGCTAAGGTATGTGGGTTTCTTTCATGGGTTACTTTCACCCATGGGTTCCTTATGATACCCGAGCCTCCTTTTACATAAACTGCATATTTAAAGTTGATTTACAAATGGGTCTTGATTATTATGAAATTTACTGCACTCTATGTAATACTATGTAAAGTTGTGACTATTTTGCTATGTTTTGAGCTCTAAATTTTGGATCTAATATGGGATTCGATGAGGGTTTTTGATGTAAATGTCTTGGGGGTATTGAAAGGTGTTGATTCATGATTTTACAATAGATTTTCTTGTATGTTTTCATCTCTAAGTTCCATAGTCTTTTACCCCCATTACATACCCTCAAGGTGTTTGATAAAATGTCCGACTAAAGTTTCTTGATGAAATGAAGGTCCAAAGCATGAAATATGATATGAATGATGTTATGATGATAAAATGAGCTTATGTATATAATATGCTCTATATAAAGTTTTGCATTAGACCATACCCGATCCGAGGGGACAAGAGCCTGGGTAACCATGTTAGGGGTTTATACTCATCAACCATCCAAGAGGTTTATACTTCATCACCATGTTGGTAAGGTATGATTACCATTAACCATGTGAGGAATTTATACCACACAACCACGAAGGGGTTTATGCCTTGAATAATTAGCTTGGTCTCTTCTTCACATATGATATCCTATATGAGCATGAATTACTTAAGCATGTTTTACTTAAGCATTGAACATACATGGCACATTGTTATATTATGTCTATTGCTTAATATTATGCATTTTGAATGATGCCTACTTATTGCTCCATTGTATCCTACATACTTAGTACATTCAAACGTACTAATGCATACTCTATGCCTACATGATATCACCATGTAGGAAATGGTGTCCAAGTTAAGCATCCTCCTCTACGTGGCTAGTTCGGTGCTATTCAAGCTAGTTGATGAGTCCTCCACTTCGGGCACCTAGTCTATGCTTCTTCTATTATGTATTTAGACATTTATCTTTATTGTTTATTTTGACTATGAATGTGAGCGCGGTTACTTTGTCTTGGCCCCTGCTCTTATCTATCTAGTAGAGGTGTTTGTTAGACAAGTTAAGTATCTACATTATAAGTTTAATTCTTGTCTTTTAACAATGATATTGTGCAAGCTTTTCCCTTAGCCCTATTTTCCCCCATTCTTAAATCTTGAATGCTTGATTTTTGCTTCCGCAACCAAGGATATGTAATGATGCTTTATGAGGCTTACTGGGAGTCCCTTTGGGTTCCCCCTTGCGCTGTATCACGTCTAGGCCCTAGGCTTGGGTCGTGACAATAGAGTATGCACTAGTAAATTTGAATGTACTAAGTATGTAGGATGCAATGCAAATAAGAATTAAGCATCATAATCAAAATGCATAACAGTAGGCAACATACATACTTATAACAATATGACATGTATGATCAATACATAAGTAAAACATGTTTAAGTAATTCATGCTCATATAGAATATCATATGTGTAGAAGAGACCAAGCAAGATTTCCAAAGTACAAA
>JAOTQR010096283.1:0-30533 GCA_025774065.1 Solanum ossicruentum | reverse complement strand
CGTTTAGCTAACAAATTTAAGCTAAGCAAGTAGGTGACTCACCTGCTAGCTTCTAAGTCCTACAAGCACCTCAATTCGCTTACTTAATTGTAAGGCCGTAATCTCCTCAATTAAACACAAAACATGTATACACTTGACCCTCTTAAGAGTTAGACGCCCATATAGCCCATTAACGCGAGATTCAAGAACTTTTAAAATTTAGCGTCAATTTGACCAAACCATGTAATGTTTTATTTGCATTGTGCCAATATTGTAAGGTGTGGGGTGTTACATATACATCATATGCATACCATTGTTTCATCAACATTCCATCATCATTTCATCATCATATAGTCATCACAATACTATTCAACTCATAAGACACGCATTGGACCTTCAATTCCTCAAGAAACCCTAGCCAAACATTTTATCAAACACTTGGCGGGTGTGTAATGGGGGTAAAAGACCACGCAATTTAGAGATGAAATCATGCAAGAAAATCTGTAGTAAAATAACCAATCAACACCTTGCTACACCCTCAAGACATACACATCAAGACCCCTCATCAAATCCAATATTAGATCCAAGATTTAGAGCTCAAAACATGCTAAAACGACGATACTTTCATGAACTAAAATTACTGTGCAATAAATTTCGCAATATATAAGATCCACATGTAAAATCAACTTTAAATCATGCAATATTAGTGAAAAGAGGGTCTAGGCACCATGGGTAGAAGGACCCAATAGTTCAACACCACATACCTTAGCATTGGAGAATTTCTTAGTGAAGATAGAGGTGAGAACTTGAAGATTGGAAGAATTCCTTAAGATCCGGAAGAGATTTAGTCACTTGACTTTGGAGCGAAATATTAGTATAAGGGTTTGAGAGAGTATTTTATCAATACAATGAAGAACCTAAGGGTTTTGGGACCCTAAATGAGCATAAAAACATCAATCTAGAGCTTAGAAAGGGTGGAAAAGGACCAAAATAACCCTTCCTAAAAAGCTGTCTAACGATTGTTACGGGCCCCGTTATGACCCGTACATGGCACTACGACTCGTAGGAACCTTCACATGACCCAAATCCTTAATATTGAAGTCTCTAGAAATTGCTATGAGCCTGACCTATGAGTCTTACCCCAACCTACGACTCGTAACAGTGGGCTCGTAATGCAACTTTGCATTGGCAGTCTTCAGTAAAATGACCATAACTTTTGACTCCGAACTCTAAATGAGGTTCAACAAACTTTGTTGGAAAGATAACTCAAAGATATTTCATTTGACATGTTGTGGGCCACCCAGTTCCCAGTGTGCTAAAAGTTATGCTAGTTTAAAGTTTACCCTTGCATCATCACCCAAAACTCAACTCTTAGGGATGTCTTGAACTCATTTAGGTACTAGGATATCCCATGAACCTAATACTCCTCCAACCAAACCAAATGAGATATGTATCATGGATACATTCGAGCACACTATTATGGGGTGTCATAATAATGCACGGATTTTGAGATATATAGAAAATAAGATTTCAGGCACTTCTAAGGCATACTTTTAGGCATTTCTTGGGGTCGTTGCAATATCTCCACCATTGGAACATTCTTCCTCGAATGTAAAAAAGATGTATAATATAAGAACAATCATGAAAAAATTAGCCCCAACAAGAATGTGATATCCCATTTATAACATCATTTCCGAAATCTCAACATACGTGTAAAATCATCATAAATTTGCCAACTTAAAGATGAATGCATATGATTGACATAGGAGCTGAAACATAAGACATGGAATCATAGAAAGGATTTGACATGCTATCATAAGCTTGAATAGAATGATAGAAATACAGATATTGCTCCTCCATGCCTGATCCGGGTTCCCGAGAGACACATGCGAATAGACGACTCTTCCCAAAGGGCCTTGAAGAACACTACATCATTATCAATCAACTTCTTTAGGTCATAGACGTAATCGGCGAATGAGGAACCCGAAGGAACCCTAAACAAGACTCATAGCACATCATCACACATCCTTAGCTGCAGAAGCAAGACATAACAACATAAGAAACATAAACAAGGGGAATTGGAACTAAGGAAGCAAAAATCATATTTAAATATCTTGTATATCATAAATGAATCAAAGCTCAAGCATAATACATATTTTTGTCCAACAACACCTCTAACATAGAACTTAGCAAGGGCCAAGACAAGCAACTAGGATCACCCTCATAATCAAGTATACCAAAAAGGGAAGATAGCATTAGATACATAGCAAAAGAACATACATATCGCCCCCGGACATGAGGACCACAAACTAGCTTGATTGGATAACACTAGCCACGTGGAGGAGGAGGATGACCAAATAGAGCTCTGGTACCCACATGGCGATATCATGTAGGTAAGAGTATGCGTTAGTATGTTTGAATGTACTAAGTATATGGGATGCAATGCAACAAGAGATAAGCTTCATAATGAACATGCATAACAATAGACAATAGGGATAATTTAGCAATATGACATATATGATCAATGCATAAGTGAAACATGCTAAAGTAACTCATACTCATATGGGATATCATTAGTGAAGAATAAACCAAGTTAACTACTTCCCCACTCCAAGGCACACCATTCCTTGAACAGTGATTGAGGGTTGACACCCCCTCAACAAGGCATCCGAGGCTTGACACCCCCGGTCAAGGTGATTGAGACTTGGCATCCTCTCAACAAGGTGATTGAGGCTTGATACCCCCTCAACAAGGTAATTGAGACTTGGCACCCTCTCAATAAGGTGATTAAGACTTGGCACCCTCTCAACAAGGTGATTGAGTTGCAAAATCATAGATACTTTTCATGAATTCAACTTATATATAACATACTTTCGTCATCACAAGGTCATCATATTTCTACATTTCCTGTCATCATTATACATCATATACATAACATTGTTTCATGATCATTCCATCATCATTTCATCATCATATGATCATCATAACACTATTCAACTCATAAGACATGTATTGGACCTTCATTTCCTCAAGCGACCCCAGCTGGACATTTTATCAAACACTTGGTAGGTGTGTAATGGTGGTAAACGACCATGCAATTTAGAGATTAAATCATGGAACAAAATCTGTAGTAAAATCACCAATCAATACCTGGCAACACCCTCAAGACACACACATAAATATCCCTCATCAAATCCAACATTAGACCCAATACTTAGAGCTCAAAACATGCTAAAACAACTATAGTTTCATGAACTAAAATCACTGTGCAGTAAATTTCTCAATATACAAGACTCACATATAAGATCAACTTTAAATCATTCAATATTAGTGAAAAGAGCGTTTAGGCACAATGGGTGGAAGGACCCAATGGTTCAACACTATATACCTTAGCTTTGGAGAATTTCTTGGTGAAGATGGAGGTGAGAACTTGAAGCTTAGAAGAATTATTTAAGATCCAGAAGAGATTTGGTCACTTGACTTTTGAGTGAAATATTAGTTTAATGGTTTGAGAGAGTATTTTATCAATACAATGAAGAACATAAGGGTTTTGGGACCTTGAATAAGCATAAAAATGTCAATCTAGAGCTTAGAAAGGGTGGGAAAGAATCAAAATAACCCTTCCTAAAAAGCTGTCTAATGGTTGCTACAGGCCCCGTTACGACCCATAGGTAGAACTACGACTCATAGGACCCTTCACATGACCCCTAGGCTCAATTTTGAAGTCTCTAGAAAATTGCTACAAGCCTAACCTATGAGTCTTACACCAACCTGCGACTCGTAACAGTGGGCTCATAGTGCAACTCTGTACTGGCAGTCTTTAGTAAAATCATAACTTTTGATTCCAAACTCTAAATAAGGTGAAACAATGTGCGTTGGAAAGCTAACTCAAAGGGATTTTACTTGACATATTATGGTCTACCTAGTTCCAAGTGTGCTGAAAGTTACGCTAGTTTAAAGTTGACCCTCACATGAACCATCACCCAAAACTCAACTCTTAGGGAATTCTTGAACTCGTTTAGGTACGAGGAGTCTCTCATGAACATAATAGACACCCACCCAACCAAATAAGATTTAAAACATGGATATGTAAGAGCACAAAGTTACAAGGTGTCAGAATAACATACAGATTTTGAGATATATAAAAAATAAGATTTCGAGAACTTCCAAGGCATGCTTTTAGGGACTTTTGGGATCATTGCACATGGCTAGGCCCTAGGTTCATGGCATAACAAAAATGGTACCAGAGCGCAAGGTTTGATAACATACTAGGGATTCCAACATACCACATCGAGTAGAGTATTATTTATTTATGTGAAGCTTGCCACATCCATGAATAGGAGGTTATGTGGCATTTAAGGAAAATGTTGCTTTTCTTGTATTTTATGTCGTTCCTTCAAAGTTTTCAGATCCTAGCACTTTCCCCTTGGTGTTTTTAGAAATGGGTCCATGAAATGCTCCATTACCAGGAGAAATAATGCTAATGTGAAGCAAGCTCCTCTGGCTCCCCAAGTTTCTCAAGCAGACCAAGTATCTAATGATGAGTTTAGAGCCATAATCACCATGTTGGCTCAAACTGTTGCTTCTCCAAAGTCTCCTACTTTGGCTTCGAGAATAAGGGATTTTTCTAGAATGAATCCGCTAGAGTTCCATGGTTTGAAGGTAGATAAGGATCCCCAAGAGTTCATTAATGAGGTGTACAAGGTAGCGCACATCATGGGGTGGTCTTCCAAAGAGAAATTCGAATTGGAAACTTATCAACTTAAGGGAGTGGCTCAAGATTGGTTTACCCAATTAAAGTCCGAGAGGGTTGATGAAGGTGCTATTCATCGGGAGATGTTTAAGGTTGCTTTTCTTCATAATTTCTTCTCACTTAAGCTAAGGTGATGGAATTCATGAACTTGAAGCAAGGTGGTATGAGTGTGAGGGAGTATGCCCTCAAGTTTATCAAATTGTCCAAATTTGCTTCTTCCATGGCGGACGACTTTAAGGCCCACATAAACTATTCACTTTGAGTGTAACCAACTTGGTAAAGATGAATGTAAGGATTTCATTCTTAATAAGGAAATGTATATGTTTAAGAATCATGATATATGTCGCACAAGTTGAAAGTGAGAAACTTCAAAAGATAAAAGTAAGGGATTCCAAAAGGTCTTGTTATGAGAGTGGGTTCTCCTGTGGTAAGTCTGGTAATGGCCAATCCTTACAAGGCCAACGGTCTTCTAAAAGTCCTTCCCAAAGGTTTTGACAAAGAAAAATAGGCCAATCATAAGGTTTAAGGTGATGCAGCGAAAGGTGGTCCCATTCTTCCTAGATGTCCCAAGTGTGGGAGGAACCATGTTGGTGAATGCATGAGAGGTTCCAATGCATGCTTTGGTTATGGAAAAATGAGACATAAAATTGCTAAATTTCCCAATGTTGCTAATAAGGGTAAGGAAGGGCATCCCTAAGGTCAAGTTGCTCAAAGAGGGAAAGTACAACAAGATGCCCAAGCTCAAGGTAGTGGTCCACGTGGTAGTTTATTTTATTCTTTTCATGCTAGAAAAGAAGTTAATGAGGCTCCTAGTGTGGTTATCGATATGCTAAAAGTCTTTGACCATGATGTATGTGCTTTGCTTTACTCGGGTGCCAATATGACTTTTCTTACTCCTTATGTCGCCATAATGTTTGATGTGTCTTCAAAAGTTTTATTAGAACCTTATTCGGTCTATACTCTTGTTGTTGAATCAATCCTAGCCAAGAAAGTGTATAGAAATTGTTCCGTGTTGGTCTTACATAAAGTCTTCTCATGTGATGTAATTGAGCTTGATATGATCGATTTTGATGTTATTCTTGGTATGGATTGGTTGTATGCATCATATGCTTCTATTGATTATAGGACCCGTAAGGTCACATTCTGAGTTCCTAATGAGATTGTCCTTAAATGGAAGGGAACCAATTTTGTGTTCAAAGCGAAGTTTGTCCTTATATGAAAGCTGTGAAACTGATTTCCAAAGGTTGTCTATATCAGGTCATCTGAGTCATAGATGTTGAGTCTCATGTCCCTACTCTTGATTTTGTTCCCATAGTAAATGAGTTTCTTGGTGTCTTCCTCGATGACTTACCCGGTATTCCACTCGTAAGGGTAATTGGTTTTGGTATTTATCTGTTGCCTAACTTTCAACCTATTTCTATACCTCCATATCAAATGGCCCTGGTAGAGTTGAAAGAGTTGAAGGAACAGTTGAAAGATTTTCTTGATAAAGGGTTCATAAGGCCTAGTGTGCCACCATGGGGTGCTCCTTATGGTTTGTAAGGACGAACGATGGTTCACTTCAAATATATGTTGATTATATGCAATTTAATAAAGTAACCATCAAAAACAAGTATCCACTTCCAAGAATCGATGACCTCTTAAATCAACTATAAGGTGCAAGCTACTTTTCTAAGATAGATTGCAACACTCGAAAATGTGCTTTGGAATGCCCATAATTGTAATTTATATATATCTCCAAATCCATGTGCGATATCAAAATATGACTTTGTATTCTTGATCAGGGGACAAAATTAAGTGACAAGCGAGTATAACCTTAATTTTAGAAGACTCGTAGAGAAAAATAAATTTCGCTAATTTTCAATCTCTAGTGTGCATCAATGACTAGGCCGCTACGCAGACTGGGCGCGGAACAACACATAAACTTCCTCGCGGTGGGTCCGTGTTGTGGACCAAACGCAAAACAATATAACTTTTTCCTTAATTTTCTTGTGCACCCAAGGGCATTGGGGTCATAGCCCCATGCCCACTTAGACGTGAAATCTCTTATACTTAGCCATTTTTCAATTCTATATCACTCAAAACCCTCATAAAAACCTCTCGAAGACTTAACCAAATGTGTCATACCAAATTCAATGATTTCAAGCTTAACTTTGGAACTCAATGATTCACTTCAATCTCTAAGTTTCCTTCAAGCTCATCTCAAGAAAACCCAAGTATGAGGTATAGGAGTTTCATTCAATAGATCCTTTCACCTATGGAGCCCAATCTTCCTTTCATGAAAATTGCATCATTTCAACTTATATTACCTATAGGTATATTCGATTATGAATTATGACCATGAATAATGTTGGGGCTTTATGAAATATTAATTGACTATGCATGACTATCAATTTCTAGCTTATATCATGATTTGATTATATCCATTGAGACTATGCATGTTTTGAGCTATGAAAATATGATCTGCTATGAGTTTTGATAATGCATTTCAAGGTACCCTGAATGAGGTTTACCACATATTGGTAGGTTGGTTTACATTAAGTTTTCTCATCTTATTTCACTCTCGAACTGCATAATTTTGAACTAGTATCAGAACCCACTAAGTGTTTGATAAAATATCATCAAGTCAAGAATTCTCCACTTATTGATGATCTATTTCATGATTTACAAGTCAAGTGACTATATGATGATTAAAGGCTTTCAAGTATGTATTCTATCCATGAAAATTATTTAGGATTCTACAATTTACAAGCTAAGCCCTATTTTCAAGGTTTTTACCTCTTATAAGTCTTCATGTTAAAGCAAGGGTTCATGTATGATTATAATATACTCTCATGTTTAAAGTTAGGCTCACAAATATAGGTCAAGCATGTTTCAAGAGCTACTCTGGTCATGTTCCATGTTTCTTACAAGTTAAACAAGTTATTATTAATTCAAGTATTCCGTAGGAATTTGACTTAGCACTCATTGAGCTTAAGATGGGGGCTCAACTGAAGGGGTCCTTATATAAAGTCTTTTGTTTCTAAACTATGTGCCACCAAAGGATTATGATTATTACCCTTGCTATACTAGTGGATACATCTAGTGATGTTATCATGTTTGGTTTGGCTTGGCAAGTAGACCACACCTAGCTGGGGGGTGTCATACCCATTACACCTTGCCGAGGGGCTGTCATGCCTTGGATTCCAAGTTATAGCTACTTGGTCTATGTCGGTTAAGTTTGCTTCCCACACATGTGTATGCTACATATATATTGTGCAAGATGAATGATTTATAAGCATTGATCATGCATGCCATATTGAGATTATATATCTATTGGTTATGATTATACATTTTGACTATATTAGCCTATGTCTTGTTGCATTCCATCCTACATACTTAGTACATTCAAATATACTAATGCATGCTCTATCCCACATGATATTACCATGTAGGGACCGAAGCACCTTTTGACCATCCTCCACATGGCTAGTTGATACTTCAAAGATAAGCTTTGGTGAGTCCTCAAGTCCGAAGATACTATCTACATTGTTCTTGCTATTTTTGAGACTTCCTTATTTTGAACACTTAATATTATGAAGGTGAGCCCGAAGAGTGTCTTTGTTTCCATTCCATTCCATGATAGAGGTGTTGTTGGATATTTTGATGTACTTATACTTTGAGCTTGACAATTATGCTTTTATGAATATCAAGATTTCCCTTAGTCTCGCTTCCCTTTCTATTGAATCTCTTGTTGTTATTTAATTTGCTTCCGCAACCAAGGACGTGTGATTGATATGCTAAGAGGCTTGTTTGGCTCCATTCGGGTTCTCATTTGTCGTGTCACGTCTAGGCCCTAGGCTTGGGTTATGACAAGCTTGGTATCAGAGCACTAGGTTATTAATGGTCCTTGGAATCCAACACACCATGTTGATTGGTGTCATAATCATGGTTGTGAAGCGCGCCACAACTATGAGTGGGAGCCTATGAGGCTTTTTAGGAAATGCTTCACTTCTTCATGATCTATATCGTGCTTTAGATGTAAGTGTAAGGCTTTTTCCCTAATGAATGCTCTTTGCTCTTCTAGATCATGCCGATTTGAGGGAGAATGACGAGAGCCCATATAGCCAAGGAGCAATCGACCCCTCCCGCTCCTCAAGGAGGAGGGGTAGCCCAAGATGAGGGGTCCAAGCCCCTCATGCTCCCACTCAAGCTTCTTGGGTGACGAATTTCATAAGAATGAACCCACCAAAGTTTAATGGATCCAAGACAGATGAGGATCCCCAAGAGCTCATAGATGAGGTGTATAAGGTGTTATCCATTATGGGGTCAATTTAGACGACAAAGGGGTAGCTCAAATTTGATTTGCACAATGGAAGTTGGAGAAGGGAAATGATAATACTATCCTTTGGGAAGAGTTTAAACCCACATTTCTCAACTGGTTCTTTCCTATCAGTCTAAGGGAGGCTAAGTTGATAGAGTTCATGAACATTAAGCAAGGTTCCAAGAGCGTGAGGGTATGCCCTCAAGT
The DNA here is from genome assembly GCA_025774065.1 of Solanum ossicruentum. Taxonomy (NCBI): domain Eukaryota; kingdom Viridiplantae; phylum Streptophyta; class Magnoliopsida; order Solanales; family Solanaceae; genus Solanum; species Solanum ossicruentum. The sequence continues at coordinate 21,291 of JAOTQR010096283.1, read as the reverse complement.
TCTCTCCATAATTATTTGCATAACCTATATCAAGGATGAACAAATTTGTATCCGGGGTGTCCGACTTGGTCAATGAGGAGTGTCATACCACCACATTAGTGGGTGATATGAATTTATCCCATCTCTTGACTTATGTCGAGCAACTAGAGGGGAAAAAGCTTAGAAAAGAAAGAAGTACTGAGTCCAAGAGGGCTCATTTTGAAGGTGGTTTCTAAGGTTTTAAGGTTACTGGTTTTCTCAAGGCCACAAGTTCCAAGGCCAAGGGTTATCCAATGCTCTTACCAAGAGGTTTGCCAATGATAGGGTGACCAACCCATGATTCTAAGGTGTCAATGGAGGAATGACAAATCCTAGATGCCCAAGGAGTGAAAATAATCATAGTCGTCCATCTTTTAGTAATTCTAATGCTTGCTTTAGTTGTGGTGAAATGGGTCACAAAGCTATTAATTATCCTCATGCTCAAAACAAAGGTAGAGATGGTAGTCCATAAGGCCAAGGTTCAAATGTGAGTCCAAGGGCTAAGGGAGGCCAACAAGGGGGTATTCTAAAGCAAGACATAGTATATGCTCTTCAAGGAAGAAAAGGGGTGAATGAGGTACCCGATGTCATCGCTGGTATGTCTAAGTCTTTTATTTTGATTTGTATGCATTGATAGACCCGAGTGCCACTCTTTCTTTTATTACTCCTTTTGTTGCCAAAAATCTTCATGTTAGTCCCAAATTGTTGTGTGAACCTTATGAAGTGTCAACCCCTATTGGTGAGTCCGTTGTTGCTAAAAGAGTCTATAGAAATTGTCTCATATTCATTTTGCATTAAGTCTTGCCTCGTGATTTTGTTGAACTAGCTATGGTGGATTTTGATGTCATTTTTGGGATAGATTGGTTGCATGCATATTATGTTTCTATTGATTGCAGAACCGTAGGGTTAAATTTCAATTCCCTAATGAGCCTGTCTATAAGTGGGAAAGTCGTGATATGGTGGTGAACGGTAGATTCATTTCTTGTCTTAAAATCCAAAAGTTGATTTCTAAGGGTTTCCTTTATTATCTTGTAAGGGTTAGGGATATTGAGTCTTAAGTCCTTTTTATTGAGTTGATTTCGGTGGTTAATGAGATTCTTGATGTCTTTCCTGATGAGCTTCTCAGTGTTCCTCTTGAAAGGTAAATAGACTTTGGTATAGACCCCCTTCTTGATACTCAACCCATTTCCATTCCCCCTTATCGTATGGGCCCGGTGGAATTGAAAGAGTTAAAGGATCAATTGAGAGATTTATTGGAAAAGGGTTTCAGAAGGCCTAGTAAGTCACCTTAGGATGCAGCAGTGTTTTTTGTGAAGAGAAAGGATGGTTCTCTTAGAATATGCATTGATTACCGACAACTTAATAGAGTCACCATAAAGAACAAGTACCCTCTACCAAGGATTGATGACCTTTTTGATCAACTACAAAGGGCTAGTCACTTTTCTAAGATTGATCTTTGGTCTGGATATCACCAAGTGAAAATAAGGGAGTGTAATATTCCAAGATGGCTTTCCACACTAGGTATGGGCACTTTTAGTTAGTGGTTATGTCCTTTGGGTTGACTAATGCATCGGCTATATTTATGGATCTCATGAATAGGGTCTTTAAACTCTACCTTGACATGCTTGTGGTGGACTTTATTGATGATATCTTGATTTATTACAATAGTGAGGAGGTGCATGTGAATCACTTGAGGGTGGTGTTGCAAATATTAAGGAAGGAGAAATTGTAAGTAAAATATGAAAAATGTGAGTTTTGGTTGAAAGAGGGTTCTTTTCTAGGGTATGTGGTGTCAGGTAATGGCATTAAGGTGGATCCAAAGAAGATGAAGGTAGTTAGAAATTGGCCTAGACCCTTGACTCTATTAGATATTAGGAGCTTATTGGGTTTGGTGGGTTATTACCTGACGTTTGTCATTTCTTCTATTGCTTCCCCTATGAAAAAATTGACCCAAAAGAAGGTAAAATTTGTGTGGACCAATGAATGTGAGAAAAGTCTCCGAACATTGAAAGATAAGCTTGTCTACACTCCTATCTTGGCTCTACCGGAATGGTTGGAAGGGTTCATGGTATATTGTGATGCCTCAAGAATTGGTTTTGGGGTGTTTCTTGATGCAAAATAGTAGGGTGATAGCATATACCTCTAGGAAACTTAAGGTTCATGAGAAGAACTATCCCACTTATGATCTTGAATTAGAGGCCATGGTATTTGCTTTGAAAATTAGGTATCACTACTTGTATGGGGTTCATGTTGATATGTTTACCGACCACAAGAGTCTCCAATATGTGTTCACCCAAAAAGATCTTAACCTGAGACAAAGGAGGTGGTTAGTGCTCCACAAAAATTATGATATGAGTGTGCATTATCATCCCATCTAAGCTAATGTTGTGGCCGACACTCTAAGTAGGGTCTCCATGGGTAGTCTAGTTCATGTTGAGGATGGTGGCAAGGAGGTAGCTAGAGAGGTTCACCGGTTGGCTAGATTGGGGGTTAGGTTGGATGAAGTTGATAATGGTGGTTAGTGGTTGTTGATAGTTCTAAATCATTCTTAATTGAGGAGGTAAAGGAAAAAGGTGATCTTGACCCCACATCATTAGAATTGAAGGCCTTGGTGAAAGATGGTAAAGTGGAGGTTTTCTCCCAAGGTGGAGATGGTTCCCTTAGGTACCAAGGTAGATTGTGTGTGCCAAATGTGGTTGATTTGAAAGAACTTATCTTGAAGGATGCCCATAATTCATCCTATTCTATTCACCCCAGTTCTATGAAGATGTATAGAGACTTGAGGGAAGTGTATTAGTGGGATGGTATGAAGAGAGACATTGCCAAGTTCATATTCAGATGTCGCAATTGCCAACAAGTGAAAGCCGAACATCAAAGGTCGGATGGCCTAGCCTAAGATATAGAAATTCCTACTTGGAAGTGGAAGAGATCAACACGGATTTTATGGTTGGATTGCTAAGACTAGAAAACATTTTGACTCTATTTGGGTTGTTGTGGATAGAATGACAAAGTCGGCTCACTTTCGACCAGTCAAAACCACTTATAGTGCCAAAGATTATGCCAAGTTTCATATTCATGAGTTGGTTAGATTGCATGTGGTGCCTTTGTCTATCATTTCAGATCATGGCGGTCAATTCACTTTTCATTTTGGAGGTCTTTTCAAAGAAGTCTAGGTACCAAGGTTGAGCTTAGCATGACTTTTCATCCTTAAATGAATGGTCAAGCTGAGAGGACTATCCAAACTCTTGAGGATATGCTTAGATCTTGTGTTTTAGAGTTTAAGGGTAGTTGGGATAAACATCTTCCACTTAGTGAGTTTTCTTACAACGATAGCTACCACTCAAGCATTGGTATGGCTCCTTTTGAAGCTTTACATGGTAGACATTGTAGATCCTCGGTTGGATGGTTTAAGGTGAGGGAGATGGCTTTTCTAGGTTTGTACAAGGTCATAGAGGCCTTGTTTAAGGTGAAGTTGATAAGGAAGAAACTGAAAATAGCCAAAAGTAGACAAAAGTCCTATTCCGATGTGAGGGGAAGAGATCTTGAGTTTAAGATTAGTGATTGGGTTTACTTGAAAGCCTCACCCATGAAGGGCGTGGTTCGGATTAGCAAGAAAGTAAAATTAAACATAAGGTTAGTGGGTCCTTATACGATTTTGAGAAGAGTGGGTAAGGTTGCATATGAGTTGGAATTGCCTATGGAGATGAATATGGTTCATCCGATCTTCCATGTGTCTATGTTGAGAAAGTGTGTGGGTGACCCAAGTGCTTTAGTGCCCTTGGATGTTATGGGTATTGTAGCAGATAACGTGAGCTGTGAGGAGGTCCCGGTGGAGATTTTGGATAGACAAGTGAAGATATTGAGAAACAAAGATGTAGCTTCTGTCAAGGTCCTTTGGAGGAATTAACAAGTTAAAAGTGCCATATGGGAAGCTGAGGCGGACATGAAAAGTGATACCCATATCTCTTCCACTCTACTCAAGACAAAGGTACTAATTTAAGTCCCCTATATGATTTCAAGTCTTAAGTTTCATCCCTCATGTCATTTTGCATGCAGTCATGTTTATACTGACAAGTTTATGGTGATTTTTGATATTCATGTTGAAATTTTTGAAAGTGGTGTTTAAATGCTTTTGTTGCATTCATGTCGAGCTCAAATCTTCATAATTACTTCTCTTATGCATGTTTCTTTGACATTCGGGGATGAATGTTCCCATGTGGAGATATTGAAATGCCCCAAAATGTGCTTGGGAATGCCCATAATCATAATTTCCATATTCTCAAAATCCATGCGTGATATCAAAAATCCAACTTCGTATTCTTGATCAGGGGGCAAAATTGAGTGGGAAATGGTTATAACCCTAGGGAAAAGTAAATTTCGCTAATTTTCAATTTCTAGTGTGCATCCGCGAGCAGGCTACGATGCAGATTGGGTACAAATCAGCACAATAACTTCCTCCGCGATGGATCCATGTCACGGACCAGATGTAGACCAGTACAACTTTTTCCTTAGTTTTCTTCTATGCCCAAGGGCATTGGGCTTGTAGCTCCATGCTCACTTAGACATGAAAACTCTTATACTTAGCCATTTTTCAACTCAATATCACTCAAAATCCTCACAAAATACTCTGTAAGACTCAACCAAGTATCTCATACCAAATTCAAGGATTTCAAGCTTAACCTTAGAACTCAAGGATTCACTTCAAGCTCTAAGTTTCCTTCAAGGTCATCTCATGAAAACCCAAGTTTGAGGTATGTGGGTTTCATCAATTGGGTCCTTTCACCCATGGAGCCCAATCTTTCTTTACATGAAAATTGCATGTTTTCAAGTTGTATTAGCTTTGGGTATCATTTATTATGAATTATGAGCATGAATCATGTTTGTGTTTTATGAAATATTGATTGACTATACATGACTATCTATTTCAAGCTTATACCATGATTTGATTATATCCATTGAGACTATGCATGTTTTGAGCTGTGAAACTATAATCTACTATGATTTTTTATGATGGATTTCAAGGTACCCTACATGAGGGATTTACTACATGTTTGTGGGTTGATTTACAGTAAGTTTTCTCATCTTATTTGACTCTCGAATTGCATGATTTTGAACTAGTATCATGAATCCACCAAGTGTTTGATAAAATGTCAAGTAAAGAATTCTCAAGTTATTGATGATCTATTTCATGATTTAGAAGTCAAGTGACTATATGATGATTAATGGCTTTCAAGTATATAATGAATCCATGAAAATTATCTATGATTTTACAAGTTACAAGTTAAGCCCTTTATTCAAGGTTTTTACCTCTTTTGAGTCATTCATGTAAAAGCAAGGGTTCATGTATGGTCATGATCTACTCCCATGTTTTAAGTTAGGCTCACAAATAGAGGTCAAGCATGTTTCAAGAGCTACTCCAGTCATGTTTTATGTTTCTTATAGGTTACACAAGCGATTAATTCAAGTATTCCGTGGGAATTTTACTTAGCACCGATTGAGGCTCAAGATAGGGGCTCAACTCAAGGGGTGCTTATATTATCTCTAAACTATGTTCCACCATAGGATTATGATTATTACCCTTGCTATACTAGTGGATCCATCTAGTGATGTTATCATGTTTGGTTTGCCTTGGCAAGTAGACCACACGTAGCCGAGAGGTGTGATGCTCGTTCTACCTTGCCGAGGGGATGCCATGCATTATATTCCAAGTTGTAGCTACTTGGTCTATGTCAGTTGTGGTCTCTTCCCACATATGTGAATGCTATATATATATATATATATATGTACACACACACACACACACACACACACACACATATATATATATATATATACATGTTTTATTATGAGCATTAGTCATACATGGCATATTGAGATTATATATCTATTGCTTATGATTATGCATTTTAACAATATTGGCCTATGTCTTGTTGCATTGAATACTACATACTTAGTACATTCAAACGTACTAACACATACTCTATGCCTACATTATATTACCATGTAGGGACTAGAGTACCTTTTAATCATCCTCCATGTGGCGAGTTGACTCTTCGGAGATAAGATTTGGTAAGTCCTCTAGTCCGAGGACACTATCTACATTACTCATGCTATTTTTGAGATGTCCTTATGTTGAACAATTAATATTATAAGGGTGTGCCCGGAGAGTGTCTTGACCCCCTCTCTATTTTATGATAGTGGTGTTGTTAGATATTTGAATGTACTTATGCTATGAGCTTGACTCTAATGATTTTATGAATAGCAAGATTTCCCTTAGTACTGCTTTCCTTTTTATTAAATCTCTTGTTGTTGTTTAATTTTCTTCCGCGATCAAGAATGTGTGATTGATATGCTAAGAGGCTTGTTTGATCCCTTCGGCTTCTTATTTGTCGTGTCATGTCTAGGTCCTAGGCTTGAGTTGTGATATAGACCTATAGTCCGAATATCACCAATTGATGGTGAAGGCACATGATATCCCAAAGACGGCTTTTAGAACTTAGTATGGTCATTTTGGATTTTTGGTTAAGTTATTTGGACTAACAAATGCTCCTGCTGCTTTTATGAACTAGATGAATAGGATTTTCAAACCTTACTTGGACATGTTTATGGTCATGTTCATAGATGATATATTGGTATACTCGTGGGATGTAAAGGACCATGAAGATCATTTGAGGATTGTGTTGCAAACATTGAGGAATAGACAACTCTTTGCTAAGTTTAGCAAGTGAAAGTTTTTTCTAAGAGAGGTAGCTTTTCTTGGTCACATCATTTCAGGTTATGGTACTAGACCATTGTCGGAAGTGCAGAATTGGCCTAGACCATTGTCTCCATCCAATATTAGAAGATTTTAGGGTTTGGTTGAATATTATAGAAGTTTTGTTGAGGGCTTTTCATCCATTGCTGCTCCTTTAATGAGGTTGACCCAAAAGAATTCCAATGGTATTACCAACAAATGTGAGAAAAGTTTTCAATTGTTAAAGGATTATCTTACTACGACTCCTATTTTGACATTGCCTGATTGTATGGATAGTTTTGTTGTTTATTGTGATGCCTCATATATAGGTTTGGGATGTGTGTTGATGCAACATGAAAAAGTCATTGTCTATGCTTCAAGGCAATTGAAGTGTATGAAAAGAACTATCCAACATATGATCTTGAGTTGTAATGTGATGTATCACCCTTGTAAGGCTAATGTTGTGATCGATGCATTGGGTAGAGTGTCTATAGGTAGCATGGTACATGCTTAGAGTGCAAAATAGAGAGTTGGTCAAAGAATTGCACAGTTTGGATTATTTAGGTGTGAGATTGAGTAGATTAGTGATGGTGGTATATTAGTGCCTAATGGGGGGGAGGGGGAATCATCTCTGATGGAAGAAGTTAAAGCAAAACAAAACACACATCTTACCTTGGTTGGATTGAAGAAGCTGGTGGTTTATAAGGTGGAGGTCTTTTAATAAGGGGGAGGTAGAGTATTGCATTATCAAGGGCGATTGTGTGCACCTATTATGTGCACCTTGATGAAGCACATAATTCTAAGTATTCAATTCATCCGAGATCCACCAAATGTATAGAGATATGAGAGAAGTGTATTGGTGGAATGGCATGAAGAAAGACATAGCAAGATGTGTGATGGAATGTGCAAATTATCATCAAGTGAAGGTAGAACATCAAAGATCTAGTGGTTTGATTCAAGATATTGAGATACTAACTTAGAAATGGGATATAGTGAATATGGATTTCATCATGGATTTGCCAAAGACTAAAAGGCAATTTTGACTCAATATGGATGGTTATGGATAGAATGACGAAAACAACCCACTTTTTGCTAGTAAAGACTTCTTATGATGCCGAGTAGTATGCCAAGATTCATATTCAAGATTAGGTAAAGTTTCATGGGGTACCATTGTCCATTACATCGAATAGAGGTGTTCAATTTGCATTTTCATTTTTGGAGATCTTTCCAAAAAGGTCTTGTTATGAAGGTGAAGCTAAGTGCCACTTTTCATCCTCAAATGGATGGAGAAGCCGAAAGGACAATACAGAGGGCTTGTATGCTTGATTGGAAAGAAAGTTGGGACAAACACTTACCTCTTATTGAATTTGCTTATAACAACTACTTTCATTCAAGTATTGGTATGACTCCATTTGAAGCATTGTATGATAGATGGTGTATATCACTGGTGGGATGTTTGAAGTTGGCGAAATGTCCTTAATTGGACCAGATTTGGTACTTGATGCTATGGATAAGGTGAAAATCATAAGGGGAAGGTTGAAAGCTGCCGAAAATCATCAAAAGTCATATGCCAATGTCAGGAGAAGAGAATTAGAGATCAACGAAGGTGACTGGATATATTTAAAAGAATCCTCAATGAAAGAAGTGATACGCTTTGGTAAGAAAGGAAAATTGAGTCCTAGATATGTCGGACCTTATGTGATATTAAAGAGAATTGGGAAAGTTGCCTATGAATTAGATTGCCTATGGAATTAGCTATGGTTCTTTCGGTGTTTCATATTCCATGCTAAGAAAATGCTGGGGTGATCCTAATTCCATTGTTTATTTAAAAGATATGCCCATTGAGGAAGATTTAACTTATGAAGAAGTATCGATTGAAAACATAGACTGGCAAATGAAGAAGTTGAGAAATAAAGAGGTTGCATCCATCAAAGTGTTATGGAGAAATCAACAAGTTGAAAGTGCTACTTTGGAGGCTGAGGCAATGACGAAATGATACCCTTACCTCTTTCCTTCTATTCAAGCTTAAGATACTTAATGTGATCTATTTCTTAGGAATTCTGACGAATGTGTATGTTTTGTTAAGTTGGATGTATGCATGATCATAAAACTATTTTTGAGTGATATTTGATGCATAATTTTGATGATTTTAAGAAAATAATGGTTTTGTATTTTTGCATTTATGTTATGATAATGGCCATATTCATACTCTATTCAAGTATATTTATATCTCCTTTAAGGACAAATGATCCCAAGGGAGAAATATTCTAACACCCCTTCCCCCGCACGTTTATAGACTTGGAAAACTAAAAGTGTAAGATTTTTCTAATAGTTGATCCTACGAGCCACTCTACGACTCATAGATGTATCCAACCCACCAATATTTGGTAATACCACCTTGCAAAATACATTGAAACCCCTCTTCAAAACTCATCTTTGATCTTAGATTCACAGCTCGAAACAAGCGTAAATAGTCACACTTTTACAAAACCACAACATAGTTCATAGTCAAATTCATAAATATGAGACATATAAGTAAAATCAACTTAGAAACGTGTATTTTATGTAAAAAGGAAGCTTGGGCACCATGGGTGAAAGGACCCAATGGTTGAAACCCACAAACCTTAGCTTTGGAGAATTCCTTGATGAAGATTGGATTGAAAACTTGAAGCTTGAACGAATTCCTTAAGACTAGAAGGAGATTTGGCACTTGAATTTTGAGTGAAATATCTATCTAAGTGTTTGAGAGAGTATTGACGAATGTCTTGTATGATATGTTGTTGAAATATGGCTAAGTATAGCTATTTTTACACATGGGAAGACTTAGGCTCAAGACCCAAAGGCCTTGGACCGAACAACAAAAACTAGCCAAAAATAACACTAGTTTGTGCCCCAGCCGCATCTCACCAGGGGCGCGGAGGATCAACACTAGAAAGTGCATTTTTTAGATTTTCCAATTTTGATATGGTTGCTCTAAAATCAGGTTTAGACCCATATCTCACTCAATTATACCCCCGATAAAGAATATGAAGTCAGATTTTTTATATCATGCATGGAATTTGAGATATATGGAAATTATGATTTCGGCACTTCCGAGGCACATTTTTGGGCACTTTTTGGGGTCATTGCAATATTTACCCCATTGGAACATTCATCCATGAATGTCAAAAAATGTATATAAGAAGAGTAATCATGGAGAAATCAGCCCCAACAAGAATGCAATAATTCACTTAAACCATTTTCAAAATCAACATAAATGTTAAAATCACTATGAACATGTCAAGATAAACATGAATGCAAGCAAATGACATATAGGGATGATATATGAGACATGAAATCACATAGAAGACTTAGAATTACAACCTTAGGCTTGAGTAGAATGGAAGAGATACGGATATTGTTTTTGCATGTCCATCTTGGCCTCCCACGTGGCACTTTCGACTTGCTGATTCCTCCAAAGGACCTTAACGGAAGCCACATCCTTGTTCCTCAACCTTTTCACTTGTCTATGCAAGATCTCTACTGGAACTTCTTCATAAGTCAAGTTGTCTTCAACACACCCACAACATCCAATGGGGCAATAGCATTTGAATCACCCACATATTTCCTCAACATGGACACAAGAAAGACCGGATGAACCAAGTTCATTTCACTTGGCAACTCCAACTTATAGGCCACCTTACAAATCTTCCTCAACGCCCTATAAAGACCTACATACCTTAGACTCAACCTTCTATACCAAAACGAACCATACCCTTCATAGGTGAGACCTTTAAAGAGACCCAATCACCAATTTTAAATTCAAGCTCATGTCACCTCACATCAGCATAGGACTTTTGATGACTTTGGGCTGTTTTCAACTTTTCCCTAATCAACCTTACCTTTTCCATAGCCTCCATGACCAGATCCAGACCCAACAATTCCATTTCTCCCACTTCGAACCACACAACCAGTGACCTATAATGCCTACCATAGAGGGCCTCAAAAGGAGCTATATCAATGCTAGAATAATAGCTATCATTGTAAGCAAACTCAATCAATGGAAGATGGCCACCCAACTACCCTTAAACTCCAAAACACAAGCTCTAAGAATATCCTCAAGATTTGGATAGTTTTTTCGGCTTGGCCATCCATTTGAGGGTGAAAGGTCGTACTAAGCTTTACCTTGGTACCAATATGTCTTTGGAAGGACCTTTAAAAGTGAGAAGTGAATTATGCACCATAATGCGATATGATAGACAAGGGCACACCATGCATTCTAACCAACTCATGAATGTACAACCTAGCATAATCTTCGACCCCATAAATAGTCTTAATCGGTAGGAGACGAGCCGACTTTGTCATTCTATCAACCACAACCCAAATTGAATCAAAACCCTTTCTAGTCATAGGCAACCCAACCACAAAATCCATGTTAATATCCTCTCACTTCCAAGTAGGAATCTCTATACCTTGGGTTAGGCCACCCATACTTTGGTGTTCGGCTTTGACTTGTTCGCAACTATGACAACTGGATACGAATTTGGCAATGTCTTCTTCATACTCCCCACCAAAATACGTCCCTCTAATCTCTATACATCTTAGTAGAACTGGGGTGAATAGAATAATAAGAATTATGAGCCTCATTAAGAATCCTCTTTCTCAAGACATCCACAGAAGGCACACACAACCTACCTTGGTACCTAAAGGCACCATCTCACCCTTAGGAGAAAAACTCCACCCTACCCTCTCTCACAAAGGCCTCTAATTCTAACAAGCAGGGGTTAAGATCTTGCTTTGCTTTTACCTCATCAACAAAGGAAGATTTTGAACCATCAATAACCACAACACCACTATTATCAACCTCTTCCAACCTAGCCCCCATCATTAACTTGAGCTAGGGTACCAATAGACACCCTACTCAAAGCATCTGCACAACATTAGCCTTACCGGGAAGATAATGCACACTCATATCATAATCCTTAATAAGCTTTAACCAGTTGCCTCAAGTTGAGATCTTTTTGAGTGAACACATATTGGAGACTCTTATGATCGAAAAACACATCAACATGTACTCCATACAAATAATGACACCAAATTTTCAAAGTAAATACCACGAGCAGCCAATTCAAGATCATGTGTAGGATAATTATTTACATGCACTTTGAGTTGCCTAGAAGCATAGGCTATCACCTTATCATTTTGCATCAAACCACAACCCAAACAAATCCGGGAGGCATCACAATATACAACAAACCCTTCCAACCCTTTCGGTAGAGACAAGATAGGAGCGGAGACAAGCTTATCCTTCAAGGTTTGAAAACTCTTTTCACACTTATCGGTCCACAGAAATTTCTCCTTCTTTTGAGTAAACTTAGTCATGGGAGAAACAATAGAAGAGAACCCATTCACAGACCTCCAATAGTAACCCGCTAAGCCCCAGAAACTTCTAATATCCGAAGGGGTCAAAGGTCTAGACTAATTTCTAATCACCTCTGTTTTCTTAGGATCCACTTTAATACCATCCCCGACACCACATGACCAAGAAAGGCAACCTCTTTCAACAAAAATTCACACTTCTCATGCTTAGAAGATGACTTCTCTTCCCTCAAATTTTGTAGTACCACCCTCAAATAACCCATATGCACTTCCTCACTATGAGAATAGATCAAGATATCATCAATAAATACCACCACAGATAAATCAAGGTTGGGTTTAAAGACCTTATTCATAAGATCCATGAAGATAGTCAATGCATTAGTCAACCCAAAAGACATAACCACAAATTCATAATGCCCATACCTAGTCAAGAGGGCCATCTTAGGAATGTCACACTCCCTCAACTTCACTTGATGATACCCGGACCGACAATCAATCTTAGAGAAGTGACTAGCCCCTTGAAGTTGGTCAAATAAATCATCAATCCATGGTAGAGGATACTTATTCTTGATGGTGGCTCTATTAAGTTGCCGGTAGTCAATACACATTCTAAGGGACCCATCCTTCTTCTTTACAAAAAACACAGGTGCACCCAAGGTGATTGGCGAGGCCTAATAAAACCCTTTTCCATCAAGTCTTTTAATTTCTCCTTCCATTCCTTAAACTCCATCGTGGCCATATTGTAAAGAGAAATAGAAATAGGTTGAGTGTCAGAAAGAATATCTATGCTGAAATCTATTTCCCTTTCGGGAGAAACACCGGGAAGGTCATTTGGGAAGACATCAAGGAACTCATTAACCACCGGAACCGACTCTATGGGAAGGACTTTAGACTCAATTCCCTAAACCTCACAAGATGATATAGAAACCACTTAGGGATCATCCTTTGGGCCTTAATGCAAGAGATAAACCTACCCTTGACCATCACATCTTTACTCTCCCACTCAAGGACGGGTTCATTTTGGAATTAAAATTTGACCCTATGGGTTCTACAATCAATAGTGGCATAATATGCATGCAACCCTTCCATCCCAAGAATGACATCAAAATCCACCATATCCAACTCAACAAGATCATAAGGTAATATTTTATGCAAGCTGCAAACAGGAAAATTTCTATAGACCTTTCTAGTAACAATAGATGCACCAATGGGAGTAGACACCTCATAAGACTCACACAATAATTAAGGCTCAAGATAAAACTTCTTGACAATAACAGGAGTAATAAAAGAAAGAGTGGCACCCAGGTCTATCAATGTATACACATCAAAATCAAAGGCTTTTAACATACCGGTGATGACATCGGGCACTTCATCTACCCCTTGTCTCCCTTGGAGTGTATAGAATCGATTATACCTTGGGGGACCACTTTGTTGGCCTCCTCTCCCCAAAGGAACTGTATTAGCTCCTCAGCCTTATGGACGGACACATTTACCCTTGTTTTGATTCCGAGGACAATCAACATTCTTGTGACTCATTTCCCTACAACTATAGCTAGCATTAGTGTCCCTCAAACATGAGCCATCATAGCCTCTACCACATCTTGGGCATATAGGTCTAGGCGCCACAACACTACCTCCTTGGGGCCTTGGGTAGTCATTACAAAATTTCACACTAGGAATATGAGAAGACCCTTGGCCTTGGTGAAATCGACCACCCTTGGGAGCTTAGAACATACCATCAAAATGGGCCCTCTTGGCCTCATTACCCCTCCTCTTTCTCAACTTCTCCCCTTCCAATTGTTTGGCATAAGTCATTAGGCAAGACAAGTCTATGTCACTAATCAACATAGCGGCCCGACACTCCTCATTCACCAAATCGGTTACATCTATCATGAACTTTGTCATCCTAGACCTCAGGTCGGCAACCAAGTGGGGAGCATAGAGTATTGGTTGGAGTTGAGGGCATACTCCCTCACACTCATCGATCCTTGCTTCAAATTCATGAACTCCATCATTTTGGCCTCCCTAAGCTCAAGAGGGAAGAACCAGATGAGTAAACCCACCTTAAATTCCCCCTAAAGAATCATATGGTTGATCCCCTTCTCCTTCTTCCATTGAGTATACCATATTTGGATCACCCCCTAGAGTTGGTAAGCCGCCGACTCCGCGTTCTCCTCCGACCTAACACCAATAATAGCCAACACTTTGTACACCTCATCAATAAATTCTTAAGGGTCCTCATCTACTTTAGATCCATTGAACTCTGGTGGGTTCTGATATGCTATCAAAATATAGCACATTTGGTACCTGAAATAAGGGATTTTGTGAGTTCTTAAAGTGATTTTTTAGTGGTTTGATGTGTTTTTGTATTAATGTTGCAGAAGTTGGCACGCTTTTGAAGAAAAGTTACAGATTTTACTGAAGCATAGGCCTTAGAGCCTACCTACGAGCGGTAGCTCAAGCTACGAGATGTAGTCGAGGTCTCATATTACGTTCATGGAATCTTGGACTAAACTGGTATGACCTATAGGTACGAGTCATTGCTTGAGCTACGACTCGTATATTGGTCTCATTGTCTTGGTCTTCAGGTTTTTTGGTCTCTTACGATTTGTAATTGGGGTCTCATATCAGGTTCTTAGCATCTTGGACTAAACTGGTATGACCCATAGGTACGAGTCATTACTTGAGCTACGACTCATATGTTGGTCTCATAGTCTTGGTCTTTTGGTCCAACATCTTGGCTCTCTAATTCTTGCTACGAGTCTACCTATGCGAGTCGTAGTGTGACTTACGACTCATATGATCGCCTCGTAAGGGTGAACTCCACTTAGTAGATTTCTGATTTTTGGTCTCTGATTATTGCTACGACACCACCCTATGACTCCTAGCTTGAGCTACGACTTGTAGGTAGGCTCGTAAGGCATATGCTTCAACAAAATCTGCAACTTTTCTTCAAAATCATGCCAACCTAACTTTTCTGCAAGATTGAAACAAAAACACATTAAACCTCTAAAAAGTTGCTTTAAGAACTCATAAAATCCCTTGTTTCAGGCACCAAATGTGTTGTATTTTGACAGAAAGTCAACACCCTCAACTTAGAATTGTTGCTTGTCCTCAAGCGACGACTCAATATACGAAAACAAAGAGAAATACATAGCAGCTATACTATTGGCATATATATCAACTCCTCTGATCTAGGTATCCAACTTCTATTTTCAAAATAGGGTTACAAAGTTATTGAGCAAACAATAACATAATGAGATATCAGGCAATCCAACTATGACAAGCTAAGAAGAATCAACTGTCCACAATCGCTGGTATAGTCATATGTTAATCAAGTGCAAATGCCCTCATTGGAAAGAATTCCCTCATACTCACTCAAAAGAATTTAGAATTTACGGAGAAGCATTCTCACTCTCACAATTGAAATTCAATGCACACTGACTAACACCACGAGCTTGCCTCTATACTCATCTGCTGGCTTGGTGATAAAGTGGAGTTGGATCACTTTAGGACTTATAGGCTTATAACATAGGCTCAGAGTGCTTTGGTGTGGAATTTTGGGCAAATAGTGACAAAACTATCCTTGAACCATGTTTACCAACTTCCACGACCCAAAGTCCCGTTAGGGCGGACTAGCACCCGTTGCCGATAAGGCTCAGGAGAACTAACCTGTATCTATGCATTTTCTAGACATACTATAAGGGGTTTCTACATTTCACATGCCTTTAAGAATATAAACAATGATAACAAGCCAAAAGGAAATGCATATGACTAGGCCGTTGGGGCCCCAGTGTCTATAATATGAGACATGACTTCACTTTGCTTTACATGGTCTAAAAATCCTCTAAATAAAGAAAAACTTCTGATAAGGGTCGGGACAGGCCCCACCTCAGCAAACTGTACAAGGAAAACATGTAAGTTATAGACATGTACAAAGCCCCAAAGCAACCTGGAGCTTGGTGACAACAACTGAATATCCTGTACTCCTACTGGGGAAATCTACTAGCACCTGTACCTACAACATGAAATGTAGGTCCCCCGTAAGGGACGTCAGTACGAGATAATGTACCGAGTATGTAAAGTATGATATACTGTATATCAAGTAAAAACTCAAATGAAACTATACACTGGTGTAACTTAAGAGACCACTTTTAGGTATACTGTGGGATCATGTACTTTATGTTCTTTATTTTACTTTACCTTTACTGTAAAATCTATGCACAGCTGTAAAATAAATGACCAACTGATCAATGGTGAAACTGTATCAGGTTTATCCCTGGATAGGTTATACTTAACCCCTCGAGATACCCCCCGTGATAGGATCATCCCTGGCTAGGTGCTACCTCCACCCCTCGGGCTACCACCTATCAAAAAGTGTATACTGTATCCTTCAATTACCTTTGAGATAATTCTTTTGGTGGTCACAATATTGGAACTGTAGGACTGTATATGTAGCATATGACATGTAGATAATCATGTAAGATAATATGACAATGAAAAAGAGTACGTTACACAAATAGTGAAACTCATATGAAATGAAACAACTCGTGAACTTTATTTTGTAACAGGAACTTATGTAACTTGGTATCCAAGCATGTATGGAGATTTGAAGGTGACTATGTATGGAATCATATGAACATATAAAAGAGTGAATACATGGTTTATAGTTGTGTCGGAGTTGGCAAATGCCTTTATGTACCAAGGAGGGATATATTCTTCATGCCAACTGATAAGAAATCAAATAAACTTACATACCTCATTATATGACCTTGCTACTACCTCGAGATAAACTTCTCTTCCTCCAAATACTTATCTACAATATAGTAGATGATAAAACTAGCATAATAGATACACCTTGGCAGCCCAATTACATAACAAAACAATACACGGGCAGTAAGCATTTAATTAGCGACGTCAAGGCGTTTCTTCAGCCTTTTCACCTATAACTGTATTTTTGAACAACCATTCTCATGTACATGTCATATACATCTTGTTTAAGATCCTTTACAGTCATACAACAGCCCACAAAGAACAATACATAACAATTTTACACAACCTAAAAATGGACAGCATAACGTTACCTTCCTTCGCTACATTTCGACGTCGACAATCCCAAACCTATTCCAACTTTAACCAAACTGGTCTAGAAATATTTACACATATAAAAAGCCTTGAACCAGTCCCCAAACAGTAGAGAATCAGTCATTAAGGACGTGGGCTAATAGCCCTATATACAACAGCCCGCAAGTTCCAATCAACATAACGCTTAAGATAATCCAATAAAACGCTCTTTTTAAATGAAACCAAAATCAGGGCAGCAACCTTAGGGTGATGTTTATAACTCAAACTATGTTAGGAACACAAAGTTCTCTTCATAATACAGCCCTCAGACCATAGAATGATCACTAAAATAAAAGACAAGTATGTAGCAACTTTCTACACACATGCTGTCCAACAATTTCAGCAAGCATAGCTAGCATCTATTTCTTGTTTTTCATGATGAAACTATACTAAATGCACAACTATAATTACTCACCTTTGTCTTCAAGGTTTAGAGTCTCCTTAATAACCCTAGAAAAATCATTTGGCTGCTTCACAAAGTTGAGAAAAGTTGAGAGTAAATTTAGAGAGCAAATCTGATTTTTGTGAACTCAAGTGAACATTAACTTGTGGAGCTGCTTTGGAGCCCTTTATAAAGAGCTCTTATGCCTACCTCCTCTTGCCTTTTTGAACATATTATACCACACAATATCAAGTTACTTATCCACCAGCTTGGCCCTCAAACTTGGGCCTTTTTGGAGCACCAACTTGATGGACTTGGGCTGCCCATTTTCAGCTTTCTTCTTCACTTGGGTTGGGCCCAAAGTATCCAAGAACTTGTGATGTCTTAGGGCCATTTTTGTTATACCTCTTTGGCTAAAAATGTACCCCATCTATGATGCCAAAACATGGGCCAAAGTTACATCCTTAACACTGACTTTATTCGTAATTCAACTTGGACAAATTTTTGACGTCGAGCCTCGTCTAAGTTTAAGCGAAGCAAGTAGGTGACTCTCCTACTTGCTTACTAAGTCCTACAAGCACCTCAATTCTCTCACTTCATTTTGAGACTGTAATCTCCTCAATTTGATACAAAACATGTATACACTCACCCCTCTTAAGCATTAGACGCATATATAGCCCATTAACACGAGATTCAAACACTTTTAAAAATTAGCACTAATTTGACCAGCCCATGTCATGTTTCATTTGCATTGTACTAGTATTGTAAGGTGTGGGTTGTTACATTCTCCCCCCCTTAGGAACATTCATCCTCGAATATTTGTACAATTAGATAGCTTAACCAAGTTTAAACCTTTACTTACACAAACTTTTGACAACACATTAAGTATCAATCACACGTACCTATTAGTGTCCTAATTCTGCACGTTGGACTTTCTCTTTAGCTTCAAATAAGCGAGGATATTTTGATTTCATTGCATCTTCGGCCTCCTATGTTATTTCTTTTGCTTGCTGGTTCCTCCACAGTACTTTTACCGAAGCTATTTCTTTATTTCTTAGCTTCTTTACTTGACAATCTAGAATAACAACAGGTACCTTTTCATAGGTGAGATCTTTTGTAACTTGCACATCCTCAACAAGAGTGATACGGGATGGGTCACCTATGTATTTTTGAAGGATTGAGACATGAAGAACTTGATGAACCATTGAAAGCTCTTGGGGTAGATTTAGTTCATATGCAACCTGCTCGAACCTCTTAACAATCTTATATGGCCCTATGTAATGGGCTCAATTTTCCTTTCTTACCAAATCTCATAACCCCTTTCATTGGAGATGCCTTTAAAAATACCCAATCACCTATTGAAAATTCCAGTCCTCTTCTCCTAGCATCTGCATACGATTTGTGATGACTTTGGGTTGTTTCTAGTCGTTGTTGTATTACCTTAACCTTTTCAATGGCTTGTTGTACTAGATCCGGCCCAAGTAAGGTGGCTTCACCCACTTCAATCCATAGAATTGGCGATCTACATTTACTTCCATACAAAGCTTCATAAGGCGCCATCTTTATACTCACATGGTAGCTATTGTTATAGGCAAACTCAGTAAATGGCAAATGGTCTACCCAACTACCTTTAAAGTCCAATGCACCAGCTTGCAACATATCTTCAAGTTTCTGAATGGTGCGTCCTGCTTGACCATCTGTTTGAGGGTGGAAAACTGTACTCAAATTCACTTGTGTCCCTCAATTACTTTGGAAGGACTTCCAAAACTTTGCAGTGAATAGAGCTCCTCGATCAGAGATAATGGAGATTGGGACTCCATGTTGCCTGACTATCTCTTTATGGTATAGCTTGGCATATTCTTTAGCTGTATAATCACTCCTGATTGGCAAGAAGTGTGCTGACTTTGTGAGTCTATCAATTATTACCCATATGGAATCAAACTTCTGAGGTGAGTGAGGCAAACCTGTAACAAAATCCATATTGATCATATCCCACTTCCAGTTTGGAAGCTCTATACACTGCATATAACCTCCTGGCTTTTGGTTTTCTACTTTCACTTGTTCCCAATTTGGACATTAAGCCACAAATTCTACAAGGTCCTTCTTCATGCCTCCCCACCAAAATATTCCCTTCAGGTCATGGTACATCTTAGTTGATCTTGGGTGGATGGAATATCGGGAATGATAGGCTTCTTCCATTATCTTCTTTCTTAACCCATTAATATCAGGCAAACATAATCTATTTTGACAGTAAAGTACTCCATTTTTGTGCAAGGTCAAAGCCTTTTATTGTACCCTGACTCACCTTTTCCTTAAGCTGTCATAGAACAGGATCCTCGAACCATTTTTCTTTCACCTCTATTACTAATGAAGACTCCGCAACATTATGCACAATAACCCCTTCCTTTGGAGTTTCAAGAAGGCGAATCCCCAAATTTGCTAGCTGACTTAGATCCTTAGTCAACCCTTGTCTTACCATAGCATGATCACTAGTATTTATGATTGCCTTACGACTCAGAGCATCAGCTACTACATTTGTCTTCCCTGGATGGTATAGTATATCAATGTCGTAATCCTTTCTTAGCTCTAGCCATCTCTGCTGTCTCAAGTTCAGGTCTTTCTGCCTAAAGATGTACTGCAGGCTCTTATGATCATTATATATGTTAACATGGCGCCATATCTTTAGAGCAAACACAACTGCTGCCAGCTTAAGATCATGTGTTGGATAATTTTTCTCATGTGGTCGCAGTTGTCTGGATGCGTAAGCAATTATCCTACCATCCTGTGTCAATACACACCCTAAGCCAACTCCTGAAGCATCGCAATACACTACATATCCCTCAGTACCTTCTGGAAGTACTAGCATAGGTGCAGAAGTTAGCTTATTTTTCAGCTCTTGGAAGCTCCTTTCACATGCATCATTCCATTGGAACTTGGTTGCCTTATGTGTCAGCTTTGTTAGAGGTGCAGAAATAGAAGAAAAACCTTCAACAAATCTCCTGTAATAGCCTGCCAAGCCTAGGAAGCTCCGAACTTCCGTGGGTGTTGTTGGTCTTGGCCAATCTTTCACAGCTTCTATCGTTTGTGAATCAACCCTTATTCCCTCATCAGACACAATATGAACCAAGAATGCTACTGACCTTAGCCAAAATTCACATTTAGAAAACTTGACATATAATTGTCGATCACAAAGAACCTGTAACACCTGTCGCAAGTGATCTGCGTGGTCCTCTTCTTATCTTGAATATACCAAAATGTCATCTATAAACACTATCACAAACACATCCAAAAATGGCTTGAATAACCTATTCATCATATCCATAAAAATTGTTGGTGCATTTGTTAGCCCAAATGACATAACAAGAAATTCAAAGTGACCATAGCACGTTCTGAAAGCTGTCTTGGGTATATCTTGCTCCTTTACCCTCAATTGGTGACAACCTGATCTCAAATCAATTTTTGAAAAGCATTTGGCACCCTGTAACTGATCAAATAAATCATTAGTCCTGGGGAGGGGATATTTATTCTTAATTGTCACCTTATTCAATCGTCGATAGTCGATACACATTCTCAAGGTGCCATCCTTTTTGTGTACAAATAATACTGGTGCACCCCAAGGGGACACACTAGGTCTTATAAAACCCTTATCCAGTAAGTCTTTTAACTGCTCTTTTAA
>JAOTQR010096266.1:0-30538 GCA_025774065.1 Solanum ossicruentum | reverse complement strand
ATTCATTCATGATTCAAGACAAAAATAGGCAAATTTTAATATTTTGACCTTCAATGGAGTTTTGAAATAATAAACCAGAAAGAGAAAACAACAAAAAAGTAAAATTCAAAAAATAAAAATAAAATTCCATGTGTCAAACTCATGAGCTTCACCGATCAATACAGATATGGTTGTCACTTTTAAAGGATGTAATAATTTAAATTTTAAATAGTTAAGGGTGGTAATAGGACGCTCGTGAAATTAGAGTGTGGAGTTGAAAATCCGAATATAGGTTAGGGAGGCATTTGACTATTTCTCTCTCTCTCTCTTTTTAATAGATATGTGCACATAATTTTAGAAGTTTTTTCTACTTGTTTATCCAGTATAACATAAATAAAAATTTATTTAAAAAATCTTGTGACAAATAAAAAATAATTTTCTAAAATAAAAAAAATAAAAGCGGAGGATCAAGTGGACAACATAGAATTATTTTTTCTAAAAATAATTTAAACGATGTATAGATTATTATTTTAAGAGGGAGATGAAATAAGAATTTTTTTAAAAAGTTTACAATTTTTTCTTGGGGGGGGGTTAGAAAAATATTTATATTTTATTTTATAATTCTTTTGAAATAATAATATTATAATATTTAATTTTAACTAATACTATAATTTATTTATTTTTTGCCAAGGTGGATATTTTGTTCATGTAGAGTATGATGTGACATTTTTCAAAAACAAAAGAGAGAGTGTAGCACACACACCATGGTGAGAGTAGAATAAAAGATAGAGACATGTTTCTCAAATTAATAAATGATAGTTTAGATGTGTTTCTCAAACTTTCAATACTTTAAGTGTGAAACTAAAAAACGTAGTATAGTTTAGGTGTGTTTTGTATACTTATCTCTTTTAGATATAATATTGAATTAAATAATAGACATGTGTTGGATAGAAAATATGTCACCTCCTTTAACTATATGTATTAGCTTCATATAAAAATGTTGCAAGGATCAATTATATTTTAATTGGGATGGATGCATATGTTATATTTAAATGAGATGACATAGTTTATGTGTCAACATAACTATGTTATAGGCATTTGAGAACACCAATACAAAGTTTTTTCAGCACTTTAAAATCTCTAATTATTAGTAGTTTAAGAAGATCCACTTGAACCACATAAATACACAAGTTTTCCTGTGCGGCTCATTCAATGGCAGAGGGAGAGATGTACATTGTACAATGCTCAAGTATATGCATTGACTAAAATTTGCAGCTATCCTGACGATTTCTTAAATCAAGATAGCTGCAATTTTTAGTCAATGCATATACTTGAGCATTGTAGATCTCTCCCTCTGCAATTGAATGGGCTACAGAGGCAAAACTTGTGCATTTATGTAGTTCAAGTGGGTCACTTCTGAAACTACTTATAATTAGAAATTTTAAAGTGCTGTTCTGCTTGCAATAATTGGCTTAATTTGTCAAAAGCAATAGATTAAATTGGAATTAATGTCCTTTGTTTCATTTTCCTCTGTTTTTTTGGTTGAATTTCTTCTATCATGTTACAAATTTGTAGGCTAATTTTAAGATTTGTTTGACCTCTTGTACAGTGAGGTAGGAAATCAAAGATAGGTTTTCTGGTGCTGTAGAGGCATTTTCTAGAAGGAACATGTCTGGAACTGGTTTTCAAGGGGACCATTTGAGACATCACAGATCTTCTGACAATGTAGCAAACCTTTTCTGTCTTGGGATTCTATACAATATTTTTACATCCTCTCAATTACAGGCATCAATTTGTTCCTACCTGGAGCTTTCTTGGTGTCTGAGCTGCTCATTGTATCTCCTGATTCATTATTTAATATTTTCTGCTAGCTGATGGTGAAAGAAGTCGTGTATCTCAGACGGGTAGGAAGAGGGCTGTAATGGGAAGCAGTCGGCCAAGCTCATCTGGTGAACCCACTGATAATCGCACTGGGTGCTTGGGTTCAAGCAGTGGCTATATTTCCACTACACAAAGAGTACAACCTAGAGTTGAATCCAAGTCATCATCGTTTACATGCGCTACTGCAACAAGAGGGGTTAGGGATGATACTTTTAGGAGCTTTGAGCTGCTAACTATTGGAACTGGAAGAAGGAAATGAGGCTATATGATGTCTAATATCTACCCCTTCAAGGCACCAAAACTTTATCACTGGTATTCAAGTACTATTTTCTTATTCTTGATATTATCCCTTAGCTAATATGAACTAATGATTACTGTCTTTTGCCGATAGTTGAGCTGCAGATTGGGCAACTGTCTTAAGCACTTCCTAACAAGCACAAATTCCTACAATTTAATAGACTTGCTAAACTTTCAAGAGTTAGAGGGATGTTTATGTTCTGTATATTTGAGAATGCCCCTATAACGTAATGCTATAGACTGGGATCTGTCTCGAAAAAAAAATATTTCACATCTGGTTATAGCTCCTTTTCTTTTCCCTTATGCATGGCTGCTATGCTTGCGAACAGGAAGGATGTTTAGTGGGACGTAAATAGCTCAGGTTTATGGAGTGTAGTTCCGATTACTTAAGGGGCTACCTCAGTACTTTCGCTTAGTTATATGGTTAATATTTTCATATACTTCATGTTATGTACCTTAAATTTCCGCCCCTTCTAATTTTTCTTCATATATGTTTTGTTACTATGAGCTAATGTTGTCTTGTTAGTAGTTTCCTTCTCTTTTGTTAGCATATTATGTGTTGTTGCTACTACTCTCTTCTCCGTTACATTGGACATGACTGCTTCACTATTGTATTTTCATTTCCCTATTTGATTTTATTGTGCTTAGTTGAGCTGGTTTATTGGAAACTGTCTTTTTACCTTCACAAAGTGGAAGTCTAGGCTGTGAGTGTACTCCTTTCTCAAAGCCCCACTTCTGTAATTACAGTAGCTATTTTTTGGTGAACTTGAGTTCCCACTTAATGAATCTAATTTGATGTACCTCAACTTTTTTCCCTCCTAAAAAGTATCCAATTTGTTATTTTTAATATTTGTCCATGGTAGTGTATGATCTTGTTGAGATGACTTTGGGTATACAATTTTAGTTCTATTGAGATTATGAAAAAAAGTGGAGAGAAGAATATTATTGAATTGTTGTCTCTACTTTACTACATTGAGACCTTTAGACTCTTTACTATATACTGTATTAGACTCTTTTTTCAATTAGGATACTATAATAAAATACTTTAACTAGGATTCTATATATTATTGTTATTCTTATTCCTAAGTAGGATTGTAGATATTATTCTCGTTCCTGTAACTAATATAACACTCTCCTTCAAGTTGGTGCATGTCACAACCCAAGCCTAAGGCCTAGACGTGACACAACTAATGGGGAACCCGAAGGGGCCCCAAATAAGTCTCTTAGCATATAAATTACACATCCTTGGTCGTGAAAGAAAAATAAGCATTTTAAGATAAAATAAAAAGGGAAGTGGGACTTAGGGGAGCCTTGACACTCATAAAAGCAATAAAGGAGTCAAACTCATAGCATAAGTACATCATAGCATCTAACAATACCTCCATCTTGGAACGGAGCGGCCAAGACACTTTGTGGGCTCACCTTATAATAACAAGTGTTTAACATAAAGAAGTTTCAAAGTAGAAAGAGTAACATAGGTAGTGTCCTCGGACTTGAGGACGTACTAATGCTTATCTCCGAAGTACCGAACTAGCCACGTAGAGGATGATCAAAACGAGCTCTGGTCCCTACATGGTAATATTATATAGGTATAGATTATGCATTAATACGTTTGAATGTACTATGTATGCAGGATGCAATGCAACAAAACATAAGCCAATATAGTCAAAAATACATAATCATAGGCAATGGATCGTATAATCTCAATATGACATGCATGATTAATGTTTGAAGCAAAATATGCTTGTAAAACATTCAAATTGCATAATAGGCAATACATATTTGGGAAGATACCTTAACCATCATAGACCAAGCGAGCTACTACTTGAAATCCAAGACATGATACCTCCTCGACAAGGTGACCAAGGCATGACACCCCCTCGACAAGATGAACGAGGCATGACACCACCTCGACAAGGTGAATGAGGCATGACACCCCCTCGACAAGGTGAACGAGGCATGACACCCCCTCGACAAGGTGATCGAGGTATGACACCCCCTTGATAAGGTGAACTCGACATGCCACCCCCTTCAACAGGGTGATCGAGGCATGACACTCCTTCGACAAGGTGACCAAGGCATGATACCCCCTCAACAAGGTGAAAGAGGGCTTAATTTTATACTTGCAAAATCATAGATAATCTCATGAATTCAATACATACTTGAAAGCCCTTAATCATCATAAAGTACGTTGACTTGTAAACACATGTAATAAATCATCAAAAGCTTGAGAATTCTTATCATGTCATTTTATCAAACACATGGTGGATTCATGATACTTGTTCAAAATCATGAAATTCAAGAGTGAAATAAGATGAGTAAATCAATCCAAAATCAACCCACAAACATAGTTGTAAAACCCAAATTGGGTATTATGAAATTCATCTCAAAAGTTAATCTTGGATCATAGCTTCCATGGCTCAAATCATGTATAGTCTCAATGGAAAAAGATCAACTAATGAGTATAAGCTTAAAATAGATATTCATGCATAGTCAACAATACTTGATAAAACCCCAACATAATTCATGCTAATATTTCATAATAAGAGATACCCATAGGTAATACAACTTGAAATCATACAATTTTCATTAAAAGAAAGATTGGGCTCCATGGGTGAAAGGACCCAATGGATGAAACTCACATACCTTAAACTTTTGTTTTCTTGAGGTGAGCTTAAAAGAAACTTGAAGCTTGGATTGGAGTCTTGAAACCCAAAACATGTTCTTGAGTTTCCTTGAATTTTTATTGTGGCTTTGGTAGATGTTCTTGAGAGAATTTGAGAGTGTTTTTGAGAGAGAGAGAGAGAGAGAGAGAGAGAGAGAGAGAGAGAGCAAGAGAGAGAGAGAGAGTGAGAGTGAGTGAGTGTGAATAATTTGAATAGGGTTTTTAGGTCTTTAGATGGTCATTTGAGATCCCAAAGGGCCAATAGAAATAACCGAATTTATGGAAACACCATTAATGAAATAGAGAGAAAAATGACAAAGTGTCACTACATTTAAGGCCTTATGGCCCGTGTGGCACTCCACGGTTTGTGTGGACTGCTCGTGAGACTATAATTAGGCAAAAATCTAGAATTTGGGACTTGGCTCAACACTTGAAAAAATTTTCACTCTAGAAGCCTCATGGAGGGCCTCATGACTTGTACCTTTGTGTGGCTGGTCATGGCACATTACTTAGCCAAAAAGTGGCTGTTTCAGGCCCAAGTCCACCCCCATGGTTCGTGGGATTCCATACATCCCGTGTTGGTGCCCATGTGGCTTGCCTTAGAGAAATGGTGACAATACAGCACAAGAGAGCTTTACAAAAACTGGCATAACTTCTTCATCCGAACTCTAAATAAGGTGAAACCAAGTGAGTTGGAAAGCTAATTCAAAGAGATTTGATAAGTTTTGGGACACTCAATTCCTTTGAGCTAAGATATATGACCCTTTAAAGTTGACCCTTTAAAGTTGACCCTTTTGTCGGTACTTGTGAAACACTTAGCCGATAGAATTCCATAGAACTTGGCTTGATGTATGAGACCCAGATGGCCTAAAACAACATAAATAAGCTTGAATTAAAGGCTTCAAATTGAGCTTAGTTTGAGCTTGGAGGTTCCATGGGAATCCACTAGTTAGAGTTCAAAAGAGGATTTGGCAAGCGTTTGAGCGAGTGAATGAGAAACTAAGTGTTTAGAAAAAGAATTGAAAGGATTTGTGCCCCCTAACTTCTAGTGAACCTGTTCAATGAGCAGTACTAACTTATTTGCGAAAGCAGTAATCAAAAGGCAAATAACTTATAGTGGAAAAACTCCTTGCTCAAGGGGGAAACAACAACTACCTACATTTGTAGGATTTCAACAACTTCACTAACTTCAAACAAGCAATGTTCAGCTTATAACTTCTTCCAACACACTCAAAACTCAAGAGTCAAACCCACTCTCAAGCAATAACTCTCACAAGAAAATTGAACAACTTATTATAACTTTTGTTACTAAACAAAGACTCTAAGAAGATTGTCAAATAGACTTGAATAATCAAGAAAACCTAACACTAGATCTAGCTTGAGTGCTCTCGCCAAGTGCCCATGCTTGTTCAGAATGCTCTAGCCGTTTTCAGATTACAACAACTGTGTTTTCTAGGGTTGATGATTGTATTTATATTGAACCATAGAGACCTTCCATATATGAATCCTTTCTTGAGTAGGGCATGCCATTCTTTTCCATAAAGGAGTCCTTTTCCAAAGCTGCGACCTTCACCGTATCTCATACTAATTCTGTTTCCATAAATAGTACTCCAATTTCGACTAAGACTCTGCATGTCTTCATTGGTGCACATATGCTGGACTTGGTTCCACAATCTACTATTGTTGGCTCAGTTTGTCATCATCAAAACAATATAGTCATACCTGCAAAGATTCTAACAAATTCCCCCTTTGATGATGGCAAACCTATATGCATTCATAAGAACATTCAAAGCATAACTTCCCCCTTTTGACTTCACAAAAAGATAACAAGCAGTAGCACAAGCCAAGTAACAAAAACATTAGCAGACTAAAAACCAGAAATAACTATAACACGAATGCACTAAAACTGAGGATATTAGCCATCTATTTAGCACAGAGTGACGCAACAATATAAGGATGAAATAGATATCCAAAGCAAAATATATCAAGCAAGCACTAGTGCTTGCATAAGCATCCACAAAAAGAAATTATACATCCCCAAAGAAATAATTGTCTATACCAGAGTCAAAAGAAGGGGCAACTAAGGAGTAAGTACGACTAAGTGGGAGGAAGGGAAGGGCCTACGCCAAGGAGACTGAGAAGGGAGTCCACCTGTTGATTATAGTCCACCTGCTATTAAAGAAACTGATCCTTAAGGCGTGCTACCTCAGCCCGAAGATCATCTACCATAGCCTGAAGGCGAGCTCGATCAGCCTGAGCTTCACGAAGTTCCTGCATAAGCTGAGTAATAGCGCCAATAGACTTTGGTAGAATAGGTGCAGCAGCAGCAACAGCAGGAGGGGCACACTTACATTCGAGGGCCGTGTGGTGATCGATCATATCCTTCTTAGTTAAATCCCTCCCAGCTCCAAGGGGAACCAAAAAAGCCCTGAAGACATGGGTTAACAGATTACCATAGGCTAGTTGATGAGGCCCCTCTGCAGGTTCAGCAACGCACACCATGTGCTTCAACATCAAGGCCGACCAGTCCATGGGCTCCTGAAGATCAATAGCATATGCAATGCCCATGTCATTAAATATGGCCTTATGCTTATGCTCACCCCTGGGCAATATCCCCTTATGCACCACCTCGAACAACAGCTTGAAGAATGGAGGCATTTTTACCTTATACACCTTGCGAGGCACATCAATGACCCTCTGCTCAGTGAATTTAGAGGTCAGCACACAGCCTGAGTCCTCAAACCAAGTGTACTCCGCTAGCCCCATAGACAGAATGTGCAAGATCTCCCTAAGGCGAACCTTGTCAAATAGTATTTCGACCCCATGTACCTTTGAGATAGCCATATCTCACTCCACAAACACAAGATTATTATAGAACTGCACAACCTTAAGCTCATAAATCGACATCCCAGTGTTAAAAAATAGATTGAGCCAATCCTGAGTAGATAATTTGGCACAGAGTTGTGCCACCACGGGATATTCACACACCTCAGGGTGGATAACTCTTCCCCTAAGCACACCTTTTGAGCCAAAGTACACTTCCTTCCCCAATTTGTTGAAACTTTCAACATGCTTCTTGTCACGAGACAGGGCAGGGGGAATGGATGGGGAACCAGGGGCAACAATCTCATCAGGAGAGGAGGGAACACAAACAGGAGAAGAAGGATAGTTAGAAGCTTTACTAGACCGGGTCTTCTTCTGACCAGATGAGGGACTAGGGGTGTCAAGCACATAATTTTCTCTCCTAGTAAGTGGACCACGAAGACGAGCAGCAGGGGGATGGGATGACGATGATGAGGAGGCTAAATGATGAAGAATACGACAGCATACTTGAGTCAAGGGAATGTCATCCTGAGAGTCACCATCTCGGGGCAGACGGTAGCGCCATGGAAGAGGGTTGATAGAAGGTAGTGGGACCCAAGTGGAGGCGACATGACCTGAACTGGGGGTTTGTAAGTGGAGGAGTATGAAGACTCATCAAGAATGCATTAACAGAGAATGTGCGATCAAGAATAGGAAAGTCGACAATCGTCCGATGGGTTTGGACAAAGAGGGCTGTGGTTGATGGTAGGGCAGGTCCAAGGATGGTGAGGGGGAAAAATAAGAAGGCTCAGTTATTATGGCTGGTGGTGGGGATGGTGGCAGAGATTGATTGTGGATGAAGGGTGATGAGTGCAATTCCTCCTATGAGAATTTCTTTGGTGGTGAGGGAGAAGTGGCTTTAGTGTTGGTGTCAGAGTATTCAACAAGAGATGCCATTTGGGAGTTTTCTTATGGAGGGGTTTTGCTGGTTTTTTTTTCAAAAAAACTGAGTGTTTTGAGTAAGCCTAACCACACGAATGATATATGTCTTTGGAAGTTGGAGGAAGCGCTGGGATGGGACTGAAAAGACGTGTACTGTCACTGCAGCCGGCGCGACTCTTGGGATCCCGAAAAAGGGTGATCATTGCCCATTTTGAAGTAATAACCCTTCCGCCAAATAGAGAACTAGACTGATGAAACTAGATGTAGGAGAAAGCTACATATAACTTTGTGTAGGAAATGTATTCATTCAAATTATGAAAGCTATACAGCAAGTGCGTACCTGAGAAATCAACATGTGAGGATCAGTTCCCCTTGACTCGATGCCTTACTCTAGGAATAGATACTAAGGGTAATATCAATAGTTCCCAGCATTATGTATCCACCAGCGCTTTTCTTGGAGGCCTGTCAATTTGTTCATGTTAGAATGGTTGTACAGTGGTTGGAGTACAATTCAAGAGTCAGAAAGGAGAGAGGTTAAAACTCCCTAATTAACCATAGATGAAGATGATTCAGCTCCAACTGCTCCCTGCTTAGGGCTTTGATGTATTATCAGCAACCTGGTCCTCGGTTTTATAGAATACCATTTCAATGAGTCCTTTCTCCATATTGTCCCTCAGGAAGTGATTCCTCACATCGATATGTTTGGTACACTTGTGCTGAACCGGGTTCTTCGCTATATTCAGAGCACTTGTGTTGTCACACATGATGTGAATGCACTCAACTTGGATCCCGAAGTCTGCAAGCTATTGTTTGATCCATAGAAGTTGAGCACAGCAGGAGGACACAACAACATATTCTACTTCGGCTGTTGACAAGGAAAATAAGTTTTTTTTCTTGGTCCCATGAGACTAGACAGGATTCCAGAAAGTGTGCCATTCTCGAGTTGCACTTCCTATCTACGGAATAGCTTGCATAATTAGGATCAGTAAAACCAACAAGATCAAAGGAGGACCCAGTAGGATACTAGAGAACTAGGTCCACAAAGCCTTTTAAGTATCGTAGAATCCATTTGACAGCTTTGAAATGGGATTCCTTGGTCTCTGCCTGAAATCTAGCACACATCCCCCCCACTAAAGACAATATCTGGTCTACTGGTAGTTAAGTATAGGAGTGATCCAATCATGCCTCTGTACTTGGTCTCATCCATTGCCACACCTGCTTCATCCTTATCAATCCTTGTAGTGGTGGACATAGTAGTGTCACTTACTTTAGCATCCTGTATCCCAAACTTTGTGATAAGCTCCTTGATGTATTTCTGCTGATGAATACATGTGCCCGCCTGTTCTTGTTATATCTGGAGTCCTAAGAAGAAATTAAGTTCTCCTATCATACTCATCTCGAACTCGCTCCCTATGAGATTTGCAAATTCCTCCCCGAGGGATGCGTCTGTTCCCTCAAAGATGATGTCATCAACATAGACCTGAACGATGAGCACATGTGAACCCCTCTTCTTCAAGAACAGGGTCTTATCAATTGTTCCTCTTGAGCACCCATGTTTCATCAAAAAGATAGATAGCCAGTCATACCAAGCTCTGGGAGCCTGTTTTAGTCCATAAAGAAGTTTGTCAAGTTTGTACACATGGTCAGGATGCTCATGGCTTTCAAAGCCAAGGGATTGTCTGATGTACACTTCACCCTACAGGTATCCATTGAGGAAATCACTTTTAACGTCCATTTGATATAGCTTGAATTCCATGTGAGATGCAAAAGCTATGAGCATTCAAATGGCTTCAATGTGAGCAACAGGGGCAAAGGTCTTATCATAATCAATTCTCTCCTCTTGATTATACCCTTGCACCACTAGTCTGACCTTATTCCTAGTGACTACTCATTGTTCATCCAACTTATTCCTGAAAACCCACTTTGTTCCAATGATAGTTCTATGTTCAGGTTGAGGAGCTAATGATGGTCATGCTCCAATAAGAAAGTAGTCACTATCAGTAACTAACCTAACCGAGGTTAGGGTCGAATCCATAGGGAATACGGGGCTTGACTACAAGATTTCACTACTAATCATTTCTAGTATCTATAACTAAAATCTCTAAAAAGGGGGTTCTATTTTATGATTCAAAAATAACATAAAATAAAAGCTAATTAGAATATGGAACATGCTCAATTTTGGGAACAACTTGGGAATTGTGTTTCACAAGGTTCGTTGACTTAATTACCCTAAATAACATAACTATGATTAGTGAATCGTACGTAGGATGGTAACTCAGGTTCTTCCAGTCCTCTTGTGAAGGTGAAGGTCAAATTTCACCATGACGCTTGGTCGACTACCATGGTGTGCCAACAAAACGTTACCTATTGTCCCGTCAACCTCCCCTTGGTCAGGTTTGGTCAATTAGATGCGAAGACATCAATCGAATCCTATCATCTACTTCTATTTTTCTATTTGTCACTACCTTGGTCGGGATCATGATAGTAGACAGGGTTTGGTGTTGGCCTCTACCAAACAACATTAATAATGAAGGGAAATAAACAATACATGCAAAAACCTAATCATAAATATGCATAAAACTAGGTCATTTCAAGTCAACTACCCATGGTTCCCACAACCCCAAGTTGTGGGTGCTTAGCTACTCATGGCTAAAGCAAAACACACAAAAATACAAATAAGAGACATAGTTGAGAGTTTCACCAATAACATTGAAGGAAATAGGCACCAAAAGTTGCAAACCCATAAGCTTGATTGATCAATGATACGTACAAAGTAAGATTTACAATTTCCCAAAATGAGTTTTTCAAGAAAGAACAAATAATCTACTCTAAAACCTAAGAAAATATTCAGAAAAATCTTAGAGTAGTGTCTCTGGTCGCCTCCTCAAAATAACCTAACTTAAACTATATATAGTGTGTATAAGATAACCCTAAAAGTTGCGTAGATAAGATAGCTGGCAGCTGATAAGTTTCGCAGTTATGACTCGTAATGAAACCTGCAGGTCGTAGTCGGCATCTCGTATCAGGATCTTGGCATCTTGGACTGAATTGGTATGACCCATAGGTACGAGTTGTTTCTTAGGCTATGACTCATATGTTGATTTCGTAGTCTTGGTCTTCAATTTTTTTGTCCAACATTTTGGCTCTCTGATTGTTGCTACGAGTCCACCTGTACGAGTCATAGAGTGTCTTATGACTCATAGGCTGGACTCGTAGGAGTGACCTTCACTTGGCAGATTTCTGATTTTTGGTCACTGATTCCTTCAACAATGCAACCTACGACTCGTAGTATGAGCTACAACTTGTATGTGGGCATGTACGGCCTATGCTTCAGCAAAAATTGAAAGTTTGCTTCAAAATCCTGCCAACCTAACTATCCTATAAGATTAACACAAAACACATCGAAATACTAAAAAGTAGCTTTGAGAACTCAAAATATCCCTTGTTTTAGGCACCAAATGTGTTGTATTATAACAGCACGTCAACACCCTCGATTTAGAATTGTTGCTTGTCCTCAAGCGATGACTCAATCTACACAAACAAAGAGAACTGTATAGCAACAAAGTAATGGCATACATATTAACTTCTCTGATTCAAGTACCCAACTACTATTTTCAGAACAGGATTGTAAAATTATTTAGCAAATAGGAACATAACGGGATACTTGGAAATCCAACCATGATAAGCTAAGAGAATCAACCTTCCACAATCACTGACATAGTCATATGCTAATCAAGTAGTACAAATTTCGAAAGAACTCCCTTATGCTCACTCAAGCACATTCAGAAATCAGGGACTGAGGAAGTATTCTCAGTCTCACATGAAATCCATGCATAATGACTAACACCATAAGCTTGCCCCTATACTCATTTTTTGGTTTGGTTTAAAAGTGTATTAGGATCACTTTAGGACTTATTGTCTTATAACATGGGCTCAGGGGGCTTTGGTATGGTATTTCAGGCAAATAGTGACGAAAAACTATCCTTGAACTGTGTTTACTAATACTTTTTGCTTTCATACTCCAACCCTTTCACCAACTCCTCCCTTATTTCCCCCTTTTTAAGCTTTTCCCAGGCTTATTCTTTCACTCTTAAGTTGTGCCTTCATTTTGAACTCATTTGTTGCTAATGTTTTCAACTTAATGCACTCTTTTTCTTTCTTTTTCTTCACCCGGCTCATGATTATTCATTTTCTTTCTTTTAACCTCAACTAACTATCTCATTTTTGTTACTTTACCACAATAAGGGCCACCTTCAACTTAGGCTTTTAGCTAAAGTGAAGTACACAATATCTGTGCCTCAAACCAGGGCCACCAATGCAACCATCCTCAACTTAGGCTTTTAGCCTCAATCAAGGTTCACATGCTCAAGGACAGAACAGAGACAATACCAGGGTACTTCATCAAACAAGGTGAGGTTAGCAAAGAGTTAAGAAAAAAAATGAGTACATGAGAAGCTCAAATATTTTGAACAAGGGATTCACTAGTTCATTTGGTAGGTTATTTAGGCAAAAGTAGGCTTACTATCATAACAAAGGCTTAAGATCACTTCCAAATCAACCAATTCACTAAACGAATCTTAGAGTACAGGGCAAGTTCTGAGTCCATACAATGATACATGAATGCATCAAAATAATCTCACACACACATGACATTTGCATCCACAATCAAGTATAGACTCACAGGTCATGCTTTTGGTCTAAATTTACCTTCACAATATCAAAACAAACATTGCCATATACTCCAAAAATGTATGAATGCATCAATAATCACAACCACAAAAATTTTGAGGGGTACTCAATTTTACATCAAAAGTTTAAAGAAAATCTAAGAATTATATGTATGCCAAAGATATTATTACTATGCATTTACAAATTATCTATACTTTCTAAGATATGCTGGTTCAACAGAAAATTAAACATCCATAAGGAAAAAAGAAGCACGACAAGAAAACTTTGGGATAAAAAATAGGAGAATTTATGGACTTGAGGCTACTCAGACTTCACCTTAATCCATAACTTCCACCACCCAACCAAAAGATGATACTTTGTCCTCAAAGTAAAGACAACAACCAAAACAAAACATTATAATATAGAAATATATACATACATTCATTAAAAACCAAAAAGAAACATCCAAAGTAGAAGTAAAAATAACATCTAACATAAACATGATTATAATACAACCAAAAGTCAACATAATAACAAGATTGTTTGGAAAGAGAACAAAGTATCCAAAATATCAAGATAAGAACTAGGGTCAAAAGAAGTCAAACATTTTTGTGCTTATGCACCAGTCTGAGTCTGATCAGTGGGGTCTTGGGGCTGTCTCTCCTCCTCTGCTGTAGTACCAGAAGTACCCTATCCAGGTGGGGTATGCTGTGCTCTCTCTCTGCATAGACACTAATAAAAGCGACTCCTACACCACCTCCTCAAGTATGGGCTCTTCCTGCTATCTTGACTTCTTCGCGTCTGGCTCTTGGTCAGCATGCTCAAGTGGCCTCTTCCCTCGTGTGTTCGGATGGTCGGCGAGCCAATCAAAAGTGTTGTCACCTCCCTATTCTACCTTTGTGGATGGAATAGGGGCTACCAACAGCTGCAATAAATCGCCCTTGAACCTGGCCAACTCACCAGTCACCGCACTCGTGTCAACAGGCCTAGCATCCAAGAGCCTCTTCTGGACTCTAACCTCGAACACATCGACTTATGCATCAACCGTTCGGACTTTATTATGAACTAAATCTTGGGCA
This sequence comes from Solanum ossicruentum, assembly GCA_025774065.1. Taxonomy (NCBI): domain Eukaryota; kingdom Viridiplantae; phylum Streptophyta; class Magnoliopsida; order Solanales; family Solanaceae; genus Solanum; species Solanum ossicruentum. Next base: position 16,225 of record JAOTQR010096266.1, on the reverse strand, counting down.
AAACACCTTCATCCTTTCCTCGGAGTCCCGAATAGTCTGATAAATCAATGGCTGGAACCACACTAATAGCTCACATAGCCTCCCATCTGCTACAACAACCCTGCGCAATAAAACTTGAAATGCAACAGTAGAGAAAAGAGGGTCAAGGTCAACCCATAAAGAAGGAGCTGTTGGTGCTGGAGTGCTGGATGAAGGTGTCGACTCGATCTCAGCTGCAAGTGTGGGCTCTATAGTGGCCGAAGTAGTGCCGGTAGTAGCTGGAGGTGAACTTGGCATCTGGGACTCTATTGGGAATGGCTTTGGCATAGGAGGTGGGATAGCTCTTTGTAGGGCGATTGGGTTTTCATCCACCTTGATTAGGCTGGGGACCATTATGCCCAAAGCCTCTACATGAGAGTTCAAGTGCAGAGGCACCATCACACTCGCTTCCTTGCACAATCTATGAATCAGAATGGGGAATGACAAGGCTTGATGAGTGCGAACTGCTGACTCATGGATCTGTTCTGCCAACACTCGGGCCCAATCAATTTCTTACCCTGCCAAGATTGTCGCTAATAATACGATCTTCTCTAAGTGATCACATTATCGGTGAATGTGGGCCTGATGCGCATTCGAATAATAGACCACGAAAACTTTGCCCTAAATGAGAGATGGGCCTTCAGAATATTCTTGCCATGATCCGTAACCTATATCGACTCAACACCTTCCTCACAAATTTGGCTTGCTATCTACCTCAATAACTTTGTTTTTAGCCCAACATCATTTTTATTAACTGCTTTCCTCCTGTCTGCCACCCTATGGTCATATTCTACTGTAGAATGTAGGGCTCTATAATTCAGCCCGAATTGCACCCTTCAAATGGTCTCAGCTGATATGTCGACATCTCACCCCTGACGATGACTTCGCTCAACCATGGTGCATTGATGGTCTTCATGAGCCTCAGAAGGTTGCTACGTATAGTAGCATAATACGAAGCATAGAATTCACAAACCAAGTAGGAGCGTACTTCCCAAGCACTTGTGATAACTAACCTAATCCATGGCGGTCAATGTCAGCTTCTAAATCTGGCATGCCTATTAGTACTTATTCTTTTAACCTTGCCTCCTCGTGAAATCTTCACACTGGTCTCCCTTGACATTTAAGTTCCAGTCCCTTATCATAGATATCTTTCATTCCAGGAACACACCATCTTGTGTTTTGCAGATTGGTGGAGGTGACAGTGTATGCTGAATTCTCAAGCTGAGGAGGAATAGTCTCTTTTGAATGAGCCTGAGACACGTCAAAAGAATTCACATTAGAAGTGGAGTCATCTTTATCGAATTCAGTTTCTTTACCCTCCTCATCAGACTGGGAGGGGATGTCCACTTCTATTAGTATTCTGGTTGATTGCACTTGTGCCACAGGCAAGTTCTCCACTGAGTTAGGGTGCATATGCATCTCTTCCATTGATTTTTCCTCCTCGTAGGACTCATCCCTTGGTCGATAACCTGAAACAGAAGCAACACCCCATCTTCCTCTTGAAGAAATTTTCTTTGCAAACATGTTAAAGCATGAGTGCCAAGATGTTGTATTCCAACTAACAAGTAAAAATGAAGTAACTACATAAGAACATTACAATTACTAAAGTAAAAATAACTTGAACTAGGTGAAAAGCTGTAGGTACAAGGTATAGATACGACTCGTAGGGTGACCTACGAGTCATACTTCATCATTGTAAAACTAAAACATAAAAGAAAGAGCATCCTAGAATAAGTTATGAGGCGTATATATGACTCATAGAGTGAGCCTACGAGTTATATTCTTGGCTTGTAGCTCATTTCGAATTCAGTTGTATACATCAGATCAGGGGCACGAGGTCACCATTATGCCTCGTAACATGTGCTATAAGTTGTAGGTGTTCCTCACTTGGAAAATGAGAAGGCATCCTAGATGACTGTTGTCTTCTACAAGGAGTCACTATGACTCGTAGTGAAGACTATGACTCGTGGTGAGTCTTCGTAGCAGAAAATAGAAAGCATCTCAGATGCCTCCAACTTTTCCATTAAGACCAACAATCACTCAAACAAGCACAAAAGTTTGCAACATAAAGGCATGGATGACACCGTAAAAAATCTACACATTCTTCATCACCAGTCAAAACAAAACAAAGAAGAAATCAACCCTTAACAATTCTATATTCTTTCAGAGGTATTAGCCTCCTCTCATATTTTTAAAGTAATATGATAACACCCTTCAACCCAAAATTTCAGTCCCTCATGATCTTCATATGATAATGACTAATAAAGTACACAACAAACACAAGATCATTATTTCAGTTTCCTTAAATCACAAAGTAAGAGAAGACCCCAAGACTCGACTTTTTACAAGGAAGCAAGCATTTTCGCATCACATTCTTCTTGCTGTCACAATAACTTTCACATGACTATGCTCCTAAGACATTTATCCATGCATCCATCAAAAAAGCACTTATTCAAAGACGAACCCATTTTAACCATGAAAACTTACCAAATAAATAAATGAATTAAAAGAAGAAGAAATATCAGCAGACCACCCTTCAATCAATAGGGAATCTTAGAGGGTGAAAACGTAAAAGTGGATGAAATAGTAAAAAGGAGTGATGGGGGAGTTATAAACTGAAAGGGAACGCTTCATGAAGGGGCATGAAGAGCCAAAAGACGCAAATCTCTTAAAATTCAAAATGGTCTGTCTTTCAAAATTCTGCTGATTGGTCTTGCGAGACCTCGACTATGAGTCGTATGATGTCTTACGACTCGTAGGTCACAGTCTCATAGTAGACCCAACACTTGGGAAAATTTTGATTTCATACCTGACCACTACGAACCCCACTTATGACTCGTAAGGGACCCTAGGAATCGTAAGGTTGGCTCATAGTGTATGTGCCAGCTTCTTGGTACTTACTGCTTCCCTCTATGAGGCATGGCTATGAGTTATAAACTTCACTACGACTCGTAAGCTTGCTCATAAAAGCTTCCTCAAAGCATGATTTATCAATTCTTCAGCTCTTGGTTTGTTCCTACACCCTATCTCTTAAAATACACCAAAATGCCAATTTATGCAATTGGTTCAAGCCTCAACAGTTCTCAAACACATATTAACTTAATAATCAACAATTAAAATATGATAAAATGTCTAAAATTAGAATCAACACAGAAAAGATGCTTGGGTTGCCTCCCAAGAAGTGCCTTACTTAACGTCGTGGCTTGACTTAGTCATTCATGAGTACTTAGACTTCCTCATAGGCTCCATCACTGCTTCTTCTACTTTTCCTTTGCTCATCTTGCACTGTATCTAGCTGTTTAGCGAGCTGTTCAATCCTATCACCTAGACTTTGCATTGATGTAGTTTGTTATTCCACTTTTTAATTACATTTGAGGATGTCAAACTTTATCTCCCTGACGATGTCATCTTGCTCATTCACCTTGGTAGGACTTGTTCAAGAATATGCTCCATCTGGGTTATTTGATTGGTGATACAATGCTAGTGGGGTAACCTTTTCAAATGTGCAGAATTTTCACTTTTGGTCTTACTAAAGGCTCCCGTAGATGCACTAGTGGTTGGTTCGGCTTGTCCTTAAAGGGGTTAGTAGACTTTAACATTTGTAGATTACTTGTCCATGGTATCAATTATCTTATTAAATGGCTGCCTTACAAACTCCCAACACTCTCCGAACAATGCGTCAGCCTGCCCCTATAGTTCAGAAGTTAGTGCTCAATAGAAGCTAACTGCCAATTCATCTTCAGTTAGACTATGGTTCTGATTTGCAGCCAAGCAGTATTTGTATCTCTCCCAAGCCATTACTAACGGTTCTCCTGGCACTCTTTTGAAGTTATAGATGTTGTTTTATAGCCTTTGCATATTGGTCTCCTTATAGAAGTTTCTAAGGAAGACTCTTTGTACCTCTCCCAGTTTGAGCAAACATCAGGTGAGAGGATCGACCACCATTCTGCATCTTCATTCTGTAGAGTCATGGGGAAAACTTGAAGAGCCATAGCCTCCTAAGCAGGGTGTCTTGTCCCAAGGACCTCCCTCAGCATTTGATTGAAACTTTGTAGATGAATTTGGGGATCCTCAGACCCTTGCCCATGAAATAGGGCACACCTCTATAAAGCTTCAAACAAATCGGTTGCAATGTAAAGCATCTGCTCAGCCATAGTGCCAGCTAACCCATACCTGGAATTACTAACAAAAACAAATTGAAAAAGTAAAATACAAGAGACTCTAGAAATGAACACTATAAATAACTAAATGTAAACTCAAGTTAAAAGCTAGCCATATTCCTCGGCAATGGCGCCATAATTTTATGATGATGGTCATGCTCCAATAAGAAAGCGGTCACTATTAGTAATTAACCTAACCAAGGTTAGGGTCGAATCCATAGGGAATACAAGGCTTGACTATAGGATTTCACTACTAATCATTTCTAGTATCTATAACTAAAATCTCGATAAAGGGGGGGGGTGCGTTTGTGATTCAAAAACAACATAAAATAAATGCTAACTAGAAAATGGAAAAATGCTCAATTTTGGGAGCAACTTGGGAATTATGTTCCCCATGGTTCGTTGACTCAAGTACCCTAGATAACATAACTACAATTAGTGAATCGCATGCAGGATGATAACTTAGGTTCTTCCAGCCCTCTTGTGAAGGTGAAGGTCGAATTTCACCATGGCGCTTGGTCGGCTACCATGGTGTGCCAACTAACCATTACCTATTGTCCAAGTCAACCTCCCCTTGGTCTGGTTTGGTCGATTAGATAGGAACACATCAACCAAATTCTATCTACTTCCCTTTTTCTATTCATCACTACCTTGGTTGGAAACGTGATAGTTGGCAGGGTTTGGTGTTGGGCACCACCAAACAACATTAATCATGAAGGGAAATAAACAATACATGAAAAACCCTAATCATAAATATGCACAAAGCCTAGGTCATTTCAAATCAATTACCCATGGTTCCCACAACCCTAAGTTGTGGGTGCTTAGCTACTCATGGCTAAAGCAAAACATACAAAAATGCAAATAAGAGACATAGTTGAGAGTTCCACCAATTACACTGAATAAAATAGGCACCACAAGTTGTAAACCCACAAGTTTGATTGATTAACAATGCATACAAAGCAAGATTTGCAATTTCACAAAATGAGTTAAAACTTAAGAAAATCTTTAGAAATATCTTGGAGTAGTGTCTCTGGTTGCCCCCTCAAAATAACCTAAGTTAAACTATATATAGTGTGTACAAAATAACCCTAAAGTATGTACAGAAAAGATAGTTGGTAGCTGATATGTTACGCAGTTATGACTTGTAAAGGAACCTATGAGTCGTAGTCGGGATCTCGTAGCAGGATCTTGGCATCTTGGAATAAACTTGTAATACCTATAGGTACGTGTTATTACTTGGGCTACGATTCATATGTTGATCTAGCAGTCTTCGTCATCAATATTTTTTTCTAATATTTTGGCTCTCTGATTATTGCTACGAGTCCACCGGTATGAGTCATAGAGTGTCTTATGACTCGTAGGCTGGACTCGTAAGGGTGACATTCACTTGGCAGATTTCTGATTTTTGGTCTCTTGTTCCTGCAACGGCGCAACCTACGACTCGTAGGTGGGCTAGTATGGCCTATGCTTCAGCAAAATCTGTACGTTTTCTTCAAAATCATGCCAACCTAAGTATTCTGCAAGATTAACACAAAAACACATCAAAACACTAAAAAGTTTCTTTGAGAACTCACAAAATTCCTTGTTTTAGGCACCAAATGTATTATATTATGACAGCACATTAGGAACCAGGTGCCATACATTGCTGCGCTCAAATTGTAGGAGTTCTTCCTTCATAAAAACTATCAACTCTTCATCAAGCAAAGCTTCTTTTACTTTTTTTCGTTCAACCAGGGACACATATGTAGAGAAGGCACACATGTTTATAAGATTTAACCTTGTGCACATTCCTGAGTTGAGAGGGGTCAGCAGGTTATCAAGAGGATAAGAGATCCTGTGCTTCTAGTTGTGTCCTATATCTTCAGGCACAGAACTGGCTCTAGTTGTATCAGAGGGACCAGTTCACTTGTGTGAGCCATCCTTGATGCATCATCTCCATTCTGAGGAGTGACTGTTGTAGGGGGTGACACGACTCTCACCCCGTCACCTGGAGTCAATGATCTTGGTTCACTGCCCTGTTCCCTATCATCCTCATCATCTGACTCTTTTTGGCTCTCAGTTGTGTCCTTTCTTTGTACCTGTTCCAGCAAAACTTTCTCAGCCCCTTGATTGGCCTCATCAAATATAACATGTGCACTTTGTTCTATCCAATTGGTTCTTTTATTGTATACTTTGTAACCTTTGCTGTGAGAAGAGTACCCAATGAAGATTCCCTCATCACTTTTGGCATCAAACTTGCCTAGAGCCTTCTTTCCATTGTTGTACATGTAGCAGATACAGCCAAAGGAATGAAGGTATGCTAGGTTTAGTTTTCTTCTTTGAAGTAGTTCATAAGGGGTCTTATTCAAGATAGGTCTGATCATGCATCTGTTAATGAGGTAACAGGTGGTGTTCACAGCTTCAGTCTAGAAGCTTTGTGAAAGATCACTAGCTATCAACATGGTTCTAGCCATATCTTCCAAAAATCTGTTCTTTCATTCCACAACCCTATTTTGTTGAGGAGTTCTCAGGGCCACGAAGTTATGAGTCACCCCATTTTCAACACAGAATGTGAGGAAATTAGAGTTCTTAAATTCTATACTATGGTCTGTTCTCAAGCTGTTAAACTGGCAATTCAAATTCTTTTGGACCATTTTAGCATACATATCAAGCACATACGTTTCTTCTTTGTATTTTATAAAGAAGGTCCAAGTGAATCTTGAGTAATCATCTACAAGAACATAAACATATCTGTTACTGCCTCTGCTGAGTACTCTCATGGGTCCACATGCACAAATAAATAGAATAGCAGTAAATAACATCTTTCTAGCCTACATATTCGTCAGAGATCCATGTGAACTAGTTCCAAGGGTCCATTGGTGCTGACTAACCCTACTAGTTGAAAACTTTTCTTGACATGCTTACCTTGAGCATATGCTCCACACACTTGATCTTCACTGAATTTTCTTTCAGGCAGTCCCAAAACTAGTTCCTTGAGGATCAAATTATTGATTGTAGAAAAGCTGTCATGTCCTAGCCTTTTGTGCCATAGTGAGGATGCTTCACTCATGGCACTCGAACACTTCATCTCTGGTTGACAAGGACCATTGATATCTACCTTTCACACATTCTTGTGTCTCATTCCCTTCAAGATTAGCCTCTTGGATACTGCATTTCTCACCTTGCACTCTGATGCAATAAAGAGTACATCATTTCCGTTATCACATATCTGAGACACGCTTAGAAGGTTGTGTTTTAGACATTCTATGTAGTACAGATTTTCAATGCATTAGGACATAGAAGGTCCCACCTTTCCAATTCCTTTAGTTTCACCTTGTTTTCCATTTCCAAAGCCAACGTTTTCGCGTTGGAAGTCACTCAGTAGAAGGAAGTTGTGTTTGTCGCCCGTCATGTGCCTGGAGCATGCACTATCCAAGTATCACTACTTCCAGTTTCCTTCTACTGGTACCTGCATAATTAAAAAAGGTGAGATTTGGGTAGCCAGATCCATTTAGATCTATTTTGATTGTTAAAAGGGTGAATAAGATCCCTTCTTTCCCAGGCAGGAAGATCCCTGTTGGTTCTTCTAGCTCTGGTGGTTTTGGCAAAGTATCTACTTTCATCACTGAGCCAATGGGATGTAGGAGGTTGTCTTCTGCCTAACTGTTTCCTGTTGGTTCTAGGGGGTGTCTTTCTTCATTTACGAACCAACTAAACTTGGGGGGGGATATCTTCTTCCTGACTGATTCTTGTTAGTTATAGGAGGGTATCTTCTCCCTGTCCTATTTCTATTACTCATACTAGAATCCCTTTGTCCAGTTCCCCTTCTTGGGTTACCCTTTTCATGGTTTTTGTTAATATAAAATATGTTACTATTGATGGTTTTGACATTTTTATTGTAGTTCTCTCTCAAATGTCCGGACATCCCACACAAGGTGCACAAAACCCTATGATCTACAACCTAATTCTTAGGTTCCTTGATTTTGAACTTGATCCCATACTTAGTGGTGGACTGACCTTGCTGCATATCATCGAGCATTGCAGAGGACTTGGTCCTCCTTATAGTGTGCTCTAATTTATCTTTGATCTGGTCAAGTTCATTTAGGAGAACCTCATTCTTATAACTCATGTTGTCTAGCTCTTCTCTTAACTTTTTAACGTTTTCTTCCAGATCAGATTGAGTCACACTCATAACATTTTTCTCGTTCCTATAGGCCTTAAGGATGTTAATCTCCAACTATAGTTTTTGATTAACGTTCTCAAAATCTTCATTCTCAGTTCTTAATAAAGCATAGTTTTCCAAAAGAAGGTCCTTAAAGTCACAAATGGTCAAATAGGCTTCAATCAGGACCTGTGACAGAGACTCAAGCTTTTTCTTGGAATAAGTATGAATATCAGCTTTAGCTTGTTAAATACTCACCCTGGTATCTAGTAGAGCATCGTCCAGATCATGAGAACCTACTCCTGCCATCAATAGCAAATTCTCCTGCCCATCTTCAACTTTGTCAGAATTAGGATCAGCAACTTCAGTTACCTATCCCTTGACTCAATCAGGACCTGTGACAGAGACTCAAGCTTTTTCTTGGAATAAGTATGAATATTAGCTTTAGCTTGTTAAATACTCACCCTAGTATCTAGTAGAGCATCATCCGGATCATGAGAACCTACTTCTGCCATCAATGACAAATTCTCCTGCCCTGCTTCAACTTTGTCAGAATTAGGATCAGCAGCTTCAGTTATCTGTCCCTTGCCTCCTTTATCGTAGGACTCCTCTATGGCAACGAGAGCAAGAAAGTCATATTTTTCTGGTTCCTCGACTGCCATGAGAGATTGATTCTCAGGAGTCTAGCCGTCTGATTGTTCACCCGGATTGCTAGCTAGCACCACTAATTTTCTTTGTACTGACAGATCCGCACCCTGACTAGTCATCCTTCTGTCTTTGCGAACATAGGGTTCAACCTTGGTTTTTTTAGGCTTCTCTAGATTGTTTTTCTTGTACTCGAGTGCCCAGAGTGGATAAAACTTGAAGAAGTGGTTGGGGCTACAATAATTGTGACATAATTGTTCCCTTAGATCTTTCTCACCTATTCGTTGAGTGGACCTTCTTTATCCAACATTTCCTCTTCTCAACACCTACTAGAACTTCTTCGTTGATCAAGGCTATGTTTTCTTCTTCATAATCCTCCTTTTCTGCAGCTTTCAAAGCTAGGTTCTTGTCCTTCCTCTTATTGTTGAGCTCCTTCTCCTAATTCTTCTTGAATTTGTAAGTGACCAAAGTTCCCAACAACTAATCCATAGTTATAGTGTCTAGATTCTTGTCTTCAATGATAGCTTCAATCTTGCTTTCCCAAGATTCAGGTAACACACTTAGCAGCTTTCAGATGGCCTTCTTAGTGGTGATGACTTCTCCCAAGGAGTAGATTTCATTTACAATAGTAGAGAACCTGGTTTCCATTGTATGTATAGTCTCGCCTTCATGCATTCTGAACAACTCATACTGTTGATTGAGATTATCAATCTTAGCCTTCTTCACCTGAGAGGTGCCTTCGTGAGCGATTTCCAGAGTATCCCAGATCTGCTTAGCATCTTGGCATGATGATATCCTACAACAAGATCTTCTTAGCTTTAGCATTGTTCTGAATAGTAATATTGTCAGCATCATTCCATTAACTGCTTTCCTTGAGTATCCTTGGAGCACCCTTAGCGTAGGCATTCTTCATTGGAATAGCCGGTCCATTGAGCACCACATTCCATAGATCAGGATGTTCAACCTTAATATGATTCATCATTCTAGTTTTCCACCACCCATAGAATTGTCCATCGAACAGTGGTGGTCTGGACTGAGAAGCTCCTTCTTATCCCGCAGATGGGGCTAAAATTATCTTTTTGAGATAGTTAACCTTATTTCAAAAAGTTTTGTTCTGATACCAATTTAAAGGATTGGTTCCCCCTAACTTCTAGTGAACCAGGTTGAGTGATCAGTACTAACTTGTTTATGAAAGTAGTAATCAAAAGGAAAACAACTTATAGTGGAAAAACTCCTTGCTCAAGGGAGAAACAATCACTACCTGCACTCGTAGGATTTCAATAACTTCACTGACTTCAAACGAGCAATGTTCAACTTACATCTTCTTCCAACACACTCAACACTCAGGAGTCAAACCCATTTTCAAGCAATAACTCTCATTTGAAAACTGAACAACTTCTTACAATTTTTGTCACTAAACAAAGACTCTAAGAAGATTGTCAAACAGACTTGAACAATCAAGAAAACCTATCTCTAGATCTTGCTTGAGTGCTCTTGCCAAGACCCCATGCTTTTTCTGAATGCTATAGCCGTTTTTAGATTGCAACAACTGTATTTTCTAGGGTTGATGATTATATTTAAATTGAACCCTAGAGACCTTCCATATAGGACTCCTTTCTTGAGTAGGGCATGCCATTCTTTTCCATAAAGAAGTCCTTTTCTAAAGCTGCTACCTTCACCGTATCTCGTACTAATTATGTTTCCATAAATAGTACTCTAATTTCGACTGGGACTCTCATGTCTTCACTGGTGCACAAATGCTAGACCTGGTTCCTCAATGTACTATTGTTGGCTCCGTTTGTCATCATTAAAATAATATAGTCATATATAAAAAGATTCTGAAAATAATGAATAGTAATGAAGGAGTTTAAACTGATTTGAGGGTCCCATATAGGAGCCACATAGCCTATGGAGGCTTCCATAAGGCGTCACCTTGGCCTCAAACTTTTTAGAATCAAATTTCCAGCATCACTAAAACTATACAAAAATCCAGGTCCTTATAGTGCATACAAGTTATATATATATATATAGGTTTAGAAAAATTTAATTAGTATGATGATCGATGAAGAGTTTGATAAGATATCTGCAAGTTGATCACTCGATTTTACAAAATTGATAATTAATTTCAATGTGTTTGGTCTTTTCATGAAATACTAAATTTGATACATAATGCCAATCCATTTTAATGTGCTTGGTCTTTTTATAAAATACTAAATTTGATATATAATGTCAATAAAACACAGAGTTATAAGTTCTTGAATTGCAATTTGAACTTCTCATATCAAAGCCAAGAAGACTTTCATATCATAGAGTGATTTATACAATCGACATACAAGGTTTCTAGACTTCCCCTGAGTAATAAAATTAGGTGGTTTCTCTACATATATTTCTTTCTCGAAATCATCATAGAGAAAAGCTATCCTAATTCAGTTGACTAGGTCAATAGAGAATGACAATATGAATCATCCTGAAATCACTCTAAGAAGGTAACTTTAAAATTGGTTGGAACTTGCTCATGTGAATTATTATATTTGATGGCTGAAAGTGGTCATAAATTGAGAAATACAATTATACAAGTAAGGTTGAAATGATAACAAAATTTTACTGAGAAAGAGAATTAAATGAGTAGGGTTGAAATGATGGCATGTCCATACTGAAACATAAAATTATATACATAGGACTATATTGATTACGTAACCCTACTAAAAAACAGAAATTGTATGGATAAGGTCAGAATGATGACACTACCCAACACAAATAAGAAAGTAGTCACTATCCATTGTGTAAATTTTTAGAAAATCCCAATTTCTTAATTACCTGCTCTAAATAACTCCACTCCACAGAATCATAAGCTTTCTGGAGATCTATTTTCAGCATACACTTAGGTGAATTATTTTTCCTAGTGTATACATTAACCAACTCATGGGCTAAGATTATATTATCAACAATTCTCCTTCCTAGAATAAATCCTTTTTGACTATCATTAATAATAATGTTTATAACATTATGCAGTCTATTGGTTAACACCTTTGAGATGATTTTATACATCACAATAAGCAATTGGTCTATATTCCTTGATAGAGCCAAAACCAGTTTCTTTCGGAACAAGAGATACCAATGTACAACTCAATAGTTTGTACAAGTATCCAGTGATAAAGAAATTTTGAATTGCCTTAATATTTTATGCTTAATGACTTGCCAAATATATTTGAAAAATAAGGCATTATAGAGACTAATACTTAAAGCCTTATTATTACCATTGGCTTGTAATTCTGCATAAATTTCCTTCTCAGTTATGTCAACACATAGGTTCATTCTTTGCTATCTTGATGAAATTGGATTTCTGACATCAATAGCTGGTATGGATGATGCTGATGTGCCCATGGGTCCTTTACAGAAGTTTACAAATTCATTTTCACGTCTTTTGGCCTATAGAGGATTTTTCTTGAAAAAGATGCTATGCTTCTCATTGGCTTCTTGGGAACTCTCTTTTTTATAATTGCACTGAAGTAATTGTTATTAGCATTTCCAAGATATATCAATTTTATCCTTGACTTTTGTCTAAATGTATTCTCCTCTAACAAAGATCATTTCTCCATATTTACCAGAATTTTTTTTCTTGGTCTATAAATTCTTTAGTCACCATCTTGGCCAATTGTTCTTGAATTATATTTAGATCATTTCTGACCTTTTTAATCTTTTGACTTTTATATTTGAAATCAATGTTGTTGAGGTGTCTTAAGATTGGATGTAAAGCCTTTAATTTCAACTACACCTGTTTCATCTTTCCATTCTATGAGAGTTCTTCCATTTTTCTTCAATTAGTGGCATAAAGGATGCATGCTCTATCCAGACACTAAAAAATTTAAAACTTACTTTACCACTAGTTTGAGGATCTTTGAATGTAATCATCATTGGGCAATGATCAGATATTCCTGTACAGTAATGATATGGTCCCATTGAATCATCCATTCATAATTGCCAAAATTCTTTATTAATTCTGCTTGATATCTTGTCTTGTTAATGTTGCTTGTTAGACTAAGACTAGTAATGCCCCTTCTAAGGGAGTTGAGTAACTCTAATATTGTGCACACATTCTTTAAGATATTTGATATCAGTTAAAGTAGCAGCAGTTCCTGGCAATCTATCCTGAGGGGATAATATATGATTGAATTCCCAATTATGAGTCAAGGTTGATCAATCTTTTGTGCTAGTTCACTTAGATCTTGCTACAAACATTTACGCAACTCAATGGTGTTGAATCTATAGATAATAGTAAGTAATTGTTATTGATCTTTAGCTCTATCAGTGATCAAGCAGTGTAGAAACTATGGGATGTTTTTATTTTTGTCACCTCATATTCATTCCCATCCTATATAAGTCTTAATCTACCATTGAGTGCTGAACCATAGTTATGAAGTAGCTCCCATCCAGGTGCTACTGCTCTGATTGTATTCTTCATGTTGTGCTCCTTAACTCTAGTTTCTACAAGCCCAACAAGGCTTACTTTGTGCTCCTTAACTCTAGTTTCTACAAGCCCAACAAGGCTTACTTTATTAGACTGTAAAAAACTTTGAGTTCATTTTATTTATATCTCTTATTTACACCTCTCACATTCCAGAATACCCACTTCATTAGCAAGTTTTGGGAGCTCTACCTCTATCAACAAGCAGTGAAGCAAGTTTGCTATTCTTTAGGCATTCAAACCCATTCCTGTTAGGTATGGTTGCTAATATAGGAAAGTTTGTAAGATCCAAAGTTGCATTAGACTAATCAATATTTGGGCTAAGATTATATTTCCTCAACTCATTTGAACATGTATGGTGGATTCAGTCTTCCTCTTTCACTAATTAATACACCTACCTATGCTTTGCTGCTTATTTCCTTAATTAGATTATTGCTCTATCTGTTGTGCTTGAGGTTGAATTGATCCTTTATATTGTCATACTTGAGTCAGCTATTTACTAGATGTTTTCTTCTTTGGTTGGTCTGTAACATGGAACCTTGGCATTGATGTCTAATCATCTAGCACTTGTCACAAAACTTGGGCCTCCACTCAAAGACCACAGGTTGTACAAACACTTTCCTGCTATGATCCATAACATTGATTTGCTAAGGTATTATTTTGGTAACGTTTACTTCAATGAGTATTCTGACATATAAAATTATAGTTTGCTTTGTCATACATTCCTCAGCAAATAAAACAACTCGAATTGCACTCCTGAATTTATATATACAATGATGATATAGTCCCATTAAATTATCTATTCATAATTGTCAAAAAACCTATTAATTCTGCTCAATATCCTGACTTGTTCATGTTCCTTGTTCGACCAACAATAGTAATTCCCCATCCAAGGGAGTTCAGTGAATCCAATGTTGTACACACATTCTTTAAAATCTTTGATATCAGTTAAAGCAACAACAACTCCTGGTAATCTATCTTAAGGGGATAATACGACACAAAAATTCCTAAATATGATCCAAGGTTGATCAATATTTTGTGCTAGTTCATTTAGTTTCTGACACAAATTTTTACGCAACTTAATAATCTTGAATCCATAGTTTCTAGTAAATACTTGTTATTGATCTTTAGCTTTATTAGTGATCAAGCAGTGTAGTAGTTATGGGGTCATTTTTATTTTTGTCACATCATATTTATTCCCATCCTATACAAGGCATAATCTACCATTGAGTGTTGAATCATAGTTATGAAATATCTCCCATCTCGGCGTTATTTCTCTGATTGTATTCTTTATATTGTGCTCCTTAACTTTAGTTTTTACAAGCCCAACAAGACTTACTTTATTAGACTGCAAAAAAGCTGTGAGTTCCTTTTTTTTTATATCTCTTTACACCTCTCACATTCCAGAATACCCACTTCATTAGCAAGTTTTGGGAGCTCCACCTCTATCAATAGGCAGTGAAGCAACTTTGTTATTCTTTAGGTATTCAAACCCATTCTTGGTTGGTATAATTGCCAATTCAGGAAATTTTTGCAAGATCCGAAGCTGCATTTGACTAATCAGTATTTAGGCTAAGATTATATTGCCTCAACTTATTTGAAACATGTATGATTGATTCACTCTTCCTCTTTTGCTGATCAGTACCCTTCCCTATACTTTGTTGCTCATTTCCTTCATTAGGCTACTGCTCTACCTGTTGTATTTGTTGTACTTAAGGTTGAATTGGTCTTTTATATTGTCATGCTTGAGTCCTCTATTTACTAAATCATTTCTTCTTTGGTTGGTCTTCCTTAGGTAATATGGTACCTTAGCATTGATGTTTAATCTTCTGATACTTATCACCGAATTCGGGCCTCCACTCAAGGAATATAGGTTGTACAAATACTTTCCCGCTATGATCTATAACATTGATTTATTAAGGTAATATTTGGTAACATTCACTTCAATGAGCATTCAGACAAATAAATTATAGTTTGCTTTGTCGTACATTCATTAGTAAATAAAGGAACTCCAATTGCACTCTTTGATTCATATATAAAGTGATGAGATAGCCTCATTAAATCATCCATTCATTGTTAGACCCCGTAACCACTTAACGGTTAAATATTAAGTCGGGAAAAATTGTTGGGATTGAGGTGTATTTTAAATTTAATTAACTTATGATGCGGGAGTATGGAATTAAGTGAATTTGGAGGAAAAATTTAATTGAAGACGGAAGTCCTTAATTGGATTTAAAATAGGAAAGTTTGGGACCTAATTGGCCTTTGGGCAAATTGGAGGTCCTTATGATGCAATTATTAAGAGTTGTATGTCTATATATATCCTCCTCTTATTTCATTCTTGCACCATTTACCCTTAGAAGAAAATTGAAAGCTTGAAGGGGAGGGGAAAGCTTGGAGGAAGAAGAGAAGGAGAAAGCCATCAACACAAGGTAAGTTTCCATTTATTAAACTTATTTCCTTAAATTCTTGGTTATATTAGTGGTAATGGAAGATATTGGGAGAATTTGTGTGACTTGGGACTTTGGTTTGGTATTGATATATATATATATATGTATAGGTGCCTAGGGATGTATTCTATGTACGTATAACAATAATTGAACGAAAATTGAACCGAAGAAGCATAAATCGAAGCCAAAAATTGAAGAACAAAAATTTGCTACAGTAACCTTGCTCTCGGGTTACTGTAGCAAATGGGTAAAAATTCATTTTTTCGGCTTCTCGATAAATTGTCGCTTCTAGGGTGTCCTATTGAGGTCCCCAAGTATCGTGGTACGCTTGGTTTGGTAGAAAATG